>CAHIKZ030000910.1:662500-710000 GCA_903632075.3 Acanthosepion pharaonis | reverse complement strand
TATACATAGATAATGTGACTATATTTCTATTTGTGTAGTTCTTAACGTCTCTTAAAAAATAAGATATCAATGCTTCCACAAATAGCATATATAATCAAACGATTTCATTGCTTTTGTACTCCTGTAATTATTTAATCCTATTAATTCATTTCACATTTAAAACACTTTTTTTATTTAAATCTTAAGATAAGTAAGAGCGTTTAATCTGAGTCATGTTAAAATATCGCAGATGAAAGTAATTCAAACGAATAAAATTTAAATAGAAGATTGCAGCAATCAATGATTAAATGTTTTTTTTTATTATCAAGGTTATTTGTATTCTGTGGGCTTTCACTTCAAATTACATCAATTCTATGCTTTGATTTGCTTGCGATGTAACAAAAAATCATATAAACAAAGTTTTACAAAACGAAAACATCATGTGAAACAGTAATTTTCTAACTTTGACAGGAGCTAAAAGAGAAAATTGTTTTAAATATAGTTAATTGAAATATTACGGGTGTACAGGTGTTGTAACAGTAATCGAAAGGGAAATCAATGAGCTGAGTTCAAATTTTATCTTAGTCTATTGTGTTAACGTTTATTCTAATAACATTGGAAAATGTATGAATATAATGTTGACAACATCTACGTCCTGAAGGGACATGACATTAAAAAAAGAATACATTAATAAAAAAAAAACAATACTAAGTAAAAGATCATTTATATACAAGCAGAAAAAAATGCCGTTCATATTAACAAACATAGATAGAGTCAACGTGTAATGAACTCTCATTTTAGCAATAACATGAGGCATCAGAGAAAGCGTCAACGACCGAAGTTAGCTCTGTGGGTGTTCAATACAAATGGGCCTGGGCAGATGGGTATGCTCGGAAACGAGCAGTCATCCTGAAGACGAGAAATCATACTGATTTGCAGTCTATCAAGTCATAACAGCACTGATAAATTATCAGTTTCTATCTATTTATAGATGAATTTTTTTTATATCTCGAATAAAAGATGCCCTATATATTTCTCAAAAATTAAATAAAAAAATAAATAATGATTGCTTAAAAAGCACATTCTGTAGTGTTTAGAAAATAGTTTTTGCATTACCTGTTGTCCAATCTGAATATTTTCTTCTTTTTTAACATGCCTTTTACTTATATGAAAAAGAGAATGTAACAATAGAGAAAATAAAATGTGTTCTTGTCTAAAATAAGCATAAAGGCTTATGAAATTACAACATAACCTTACTGCTTAAATTTACTTTGAACTCTTGATCATTAACCAGACATTTCATTATTATATTGCTAGAGTCAATAGGGAGGAATTAATTAGCGATAATATCGGAATCCAATCTAATTTCAAATCTATGTTCAATTCTAATTCACATAAACCGAAAATTGCTTAGAATTAACCCTTCGAGTGACTAATTCTTTTAATTAATCAAAAAGTAGTAATTTGACTTATACCGAAAATAATCAATAGAGAGCGATCTGCAGATTCGAATTGTGTACTAATCAACTGACTACCAGTATAAAACAGCAATATAATGTAATACTTCGTTCAATTTACATCGAAACATAATTTAAGTACTTGCGTTTGAAGAATCCTGGTAAGAAAAAGCAAAAACTAGTAACTGCCTTGTAGAAATTTTAATTTATAGCTGAAATTGGAAAATGCAATGAGTTATTCGAGCTCAAACCACTTGAAAACGCATTTAAAATAATTGAAATATCTTCTCTTTAGTAAAACTTCGATTTTATTTTATAAATAATACTCCAAAGATAATTGATAAAAGTTATTCTGTGTATTTCAATAAGGTTTAAGACAAGTTTAAAACATTCAAATGGTTATTTTGTAATCGATATACCATTTTAACTGAATAATGATAACAGGAAATTTAAGATATTTTGAAAATCTCTTAAAAAATCAAATGTCTGTTCTAGCTAATTGTTTCAAAGAAAAATAGTAAAATTAGCTAGATGTCCAGAATTTAAGACTTCTTTTAATTCTCAATAAAAGCAAAGTTTGACAGACGAGCGGAAAGAGTAGTGTCACGAACAATGACTACAAGGACAGCTCGTCTAAGCCACGGGGTGATACTGCATCTTAAATCTTTAGCGATTTGATTTGTACCAAACTATCTCTTTATCTATACCACTTTGAAGAATAAAAAGAATGCTTAAGAAGTTGTTTGGTTTGAGTATCAAATAAAAAAGGAAAACATAAGAAGAAAGAAAGAAGCAAGATTTCCTATGAAAATTCAAGGATGCAAGTCAAAAAAGGAGCAAAAAAGAAACAGCGGACGAAAAAGCAGAGTAAGCAACAGTTTAGATTAGAAAAGTGAAAAAGCAATGGAAAAGAAAAAAATGAACTGAAGAAAATAGTTTATCTTAATTGACCACTTGACACTAAAGATAACCGTTCAAGAGTCTATCCTCGTCTATGACTACTTCAGTTTTATCTATGTCATCTCGTAATTTCTAGTAGTAAAATAACCGTTTTTCTCCTTCTCCCTTTCTCTCTCTCTCTCTCTCTCTCACACACACACACACATATACACACTTCCTGTTTTGTGATATACGCAGTGTTTTGAGCTAGTATAGAACTTGAAATCAAAATAAAAAGAGCTTGTGTTTATAACAACGACCTGTGAACACAAAGTGTCATGTGCATATCTGCTTTGATAAATACACCATTACATTACACTTCTCCTTCATAGTTCTGAAGCCTCTTTTATTTTAAAAACGCCACAGATAAATACCCAAGAAAAAGCTGTTTAATCCAGCTACATTATTTTCTGAAACAATGCTGATCCCAATTTGATATTTTTTACATTTACTTTAAAGTAGATACCACCAATAATTTGCCAGAAAAAAAAAACAGCATAGCATGATGAAAACAAAGAGGCCTAAACTTAAGAAAAATGAAGTTTTATCGTCAAAATGTTTATGTTATTATTAAGAAGAAAGTATTTTTTTGATTATTTTAATTTTTTTCATCCTTTCTTTTTTTCATGTCAGCGGTAGATGTAATATTTACCGTAAAACGTCCTTTCAGATGAAAAACACATTGATTTGAAAATTCTTGGAAAAATCAAATAATTATCGGAATTTAATGAAATTTTCAGAACTTATTCACAAATAAATGAAATTATTTTAGATATGTTATTTTTAGAAAGTATGGGACAAAATGTTTTATTTTTGCATCTGTTATTCCCCTTATTTAATTTTATGAAACTCGAGACATTCGGCGCTTGCCTTTTATTGATAAAAAGCAGACTTTGAAAAATATAAATCAACAATTTTTTGTAAAATCGAAACGCACAATTACCCATAACTAAACTCTGAATTATAACATACAAAACCGAGTAAAATTAAGACATTATTTAATTAGAAAAGATTTTAATGGCTTTTGTGAATAATACATGTTAAGGACCATATTGTATTTTCCTATGAATTTTTACAAGAATTGGTTTCTTTTATTTCAGTTGTGAAATGCAAAATGTGATAAAATTTTTTAAATATTTAAAAATTAAGTTTCAATCCTTTCCCTTTAGGTAACGCTGTTATTCAGTAGATCTATTTTTATTTACAAATCATAATTTTTGAAAGCCTATTACAATCTGCGACATGCATGTATTTTTTAAAAGAATTTTACACTGTTTTTGAATCTGCATAAAAACGGGTTTTTTTTTTCAAATATATGGATGGACGTGCTGGACAATATATACCATGTTTTAAGATTGTTTCCCCTAAAAAACAAGAGCCCGAACATAGAAAATTTTTTGTGTTTTCGTTCGGGGAGCACATGTTAAATTCTCTGACTGACTGACTTTATTTGTTTGACCATCATTGTCGCATTTAAAATATTTTTAAATTTTTTACGTCCTATTTCACTAAATATTTTAATTTACTTTTTTAGATATAATTAATTTATTGTTTTCAATAAGAGTCCTACTGAAATTATAATTATAACTCGTTATACCTAAGGTTTAAATGATTTTTTCTAAATGAAACATCTATTTTGAATCTTTCATTTTAGCATTAATTGAAAGCTAGATGATTAAATTTATTATTTCCGATGAGCAAAATACTCTGTAATGAAACTAAATAGTGCCCTTCTGTCATCGGAATGAATTTTTTTATCAAAAAATCTTCCAAAAATAAACTATACTTTTTTTTCTTAAACTTTATTTGAGGAATATTAGCTGATTTAAAGTATAATTAATCTGATTTGAAACAAATATTATTTACTTTAAGTTGAAAATAACAGATAAATGGATTTTTAAAACAAACGGTAGTGCGATTAAGTGCTTGTCAACATCTGTCAACATCTCATAAATCGTAAGACGAGTGATTTACAAGGTGTTGACAGTTTTATTATTGTTCTACGGAGACCTTACCTGTTAAAACATAATTTAAGAAAATGACGGGTGAACGCTTTTTTAATATATTTTTTAAATACTCAGTAATCTTAAAAGTGTTGGAAATATTCTAATCTAATTTTAGGAATGTTCATTTTAAATTTACTATCATGATCGATCTTATTTTCTGATAATGTCGTGTATAGTCAACCATACTTTCAAAATCGGCATGTTTATCCACAAAAAATTTATAATTATTTTAAAACTTTTGACGTGATGATTTGTATTAAGCTTTTCTATTTTCGCTTAGTAAATGTAATCTTCACTTAATAACTTAGTAACCTAACGATGACGACGTTTGGAAGAATTTTTAAAACATTTTTTAAACTTGATAGATTATTATAATTGCAAAAATAGAGACAATTTTTGTAAAAATTAATTATTCATCCAAAAAATGTTTTCTTCAAACTATAGTGTCCTTAATATATATTATTTATAAAAGCAATTAAAATTTTATCTAATTAAATAATTAGATAGTTTTATTGCAGTTTTTACTTTACGATTTGGAGCAGATTTTAGGGAATTTGGCAAAAGTTTGAAAAATAAAAATTGATGATTTACATTCTCCAAGGAGTCCTGCATTTAACTAAAAAATAGAAGAGGAATTTAATTTCTAGAAATTTCATGAAATTAAATAAGTGGGGGAGATAACAGATGTAAAAAAATATTTTTACCAAGATTTTCTAAAAATAATAATAATTTAGAAAATAAATTAATTTATTTGTGAATAAGTCCTGAAAGTTTCATTAAAATCCTACAATTATTTGATTTTTGCAAAACTTTCCAAATTAATGTGCTATTTTTACCGGAAAACAGGCGCGAAAAATTTCCATTACCTGTTCTGTTTCACCGTTTACGCATAAAAAAAACAAAGATTTTAACAAATATTTTGAACATGTTATAAAGGAGAAATAATTTGAAAAATAATTTGTTCTTTCCTCTTAATAATAAAATAAATATTTTGACGAGAAAACTTTGTTTTTATTAAGTTTGGGGCCTTTTTTCATTACACTATGCTATTAAATAAAAGTGGAGGTAGTAGTCGTTTATATTTTATCTCGCTCTCAGTTATGCAATTTCAAATTTATTTTATTGTTAGTATTTTAAATTTTATTTTTGCAGAAACCCTATTCAAGCGTAAGGCTATAAAGGTAAAATACCTAAAAAAAATATTAGATTTTTGAAAGTATGTAATTTTAAAAAATTAGTGTGTAGTTAAATAAGTTGGTTCACTTAAAATTCGAATAATGTCACTTTTTTCCTTTCGTCCGATAACTTCCTCTGACGTAAGCTGTCGATCTAACCGTCAATTCACACCACAAAACAAGTCACCATAAGTTAAGTGATGATATGTTTCTCCTATTTTCAACTATTTTTTCCTGCTAAAGAACTAAGTAATGCTTGTTTCCAATTTTATTAAGTAAACATTAAATTTTCTAATTTTTCTCAAATAAATACTAGATTGGCAACTAGGTCTCATAACTTTGTTGTTGAACTTGTTCTGTTTAATCATAATTTATATTCTCATAGTTTCTTTTTTCGTTCTTCTCGCCTTTGAAAATCCCGTCCGGCTTCCCACCACGTTATTCGAAAATTTAAATGCAACGTCAACCGCCATCGTCTGTCTCCCTGAAACCTATTCTCTTATTGTGCTTTTTCTTCACTAAAGTTTTATAATTTTCTTTCCTTCATATAAACAGCTGTCGCTTTAGCAGCATTATCTCCTTCCTTGGGGCAACTGGTTTAAAAAAAAAAATTCTTTCTCTAACCATAACAAACATCGATCGATTTCTTATTTATTTTTTTTTTCCTTTACTTTTTATTTGTTTTATTTCCTTCATTGTTAGCACCATGCCCGGAAAGTAAACACACACACACACACACACACACACACACACACACACATATATATATATATATATATATATATATATATATATGTATGTGTGTGTGTGTGTGTATATGCATGTACACTATGTACACTGATGTCAGCGCCAAAGTACTGCTGATACCTGACATTCGACATCCGCAGCTCTACTTCGAATTTAGTTCATGTACTTTCAATTATCTCAAGTACATAATTTTAATAGAGATTTAAAATAACTTTTGGGGGGAATTAGGAAAATATAATTAAAAAAAAATACATAGACTCACCTTGTAGGTTGAATTTAACAAAAACTTATTTGGATGATGGCTTGCTACGTAAATACGCCCTATATATAAGTTCCTAAAACTTGTCAAAAATCAGAATTATTTCTGATTCCCCACTCAGGACTTTTTTCAATTAATGATCAACTTTACTTTAAGATAAAACATAAATATAACATATATTTTATCACACACACACACACACACACACACACACACACACATATATATATATATATATATATATATATATATATATATATATATATATATATATATATATATGCGTCTGTGTGTGCCTCTGTGTCTGTGCGTGAAGCGGAGGTGAAGTCCTATGTAAATAGCAAAATATTCTCTCCTCCAGCTATGATGTGTTCAAATTATTTTCGAAGTGTGGCCGTCAGCAAATTTTAAAAATTGAATTAGTTAATTATTTAGAAATATGATAATAATTTTAGAGTTTATAATTAAATTTTCTCTAATTAGTTGTATTAATTGGGCAAACGCATTGTCATAAAAGTATTCTGCTTCTCTATAGAATAATCTTGTCACGAGAAAAACTCAATATTATTTTCCATACAGAATCTAATAAGTTTATTTATTTATTTTTGTATATTGGGAATATGAGTGAATTCGGCAATCCCTTAATATTTGGCACGCAAAAAAGCAATTGGCAGAGATTCCCTTTTATTTTCCAAAAGCATAACAAAGTTTACATAAGTTTCAGAAAAATTCAAAACGTTTTGGTTACAAATAGAAATTTCGCTACTTGACATCAATGAGGTGCTTTACAAATCGCACGAAAAGATGCTTGCATCAAAAAGAGCTGCAATCTCCGTTCGAAGACCACAAGGTAACTTCTTAACTATGCCTACATCAAAAGAGTAAAAAGGTGGAGTACCATTGCCATTTGGCAATGATTACATAAAAGAAATTTGTCTAGGCCATACTTTACAAAAGGATGGAATGTTGCTGTGACCATAGAGACATCAAACAGCTGTTCTTAACAAATGCCTATTGCTCTATGCAGTTTGATATAGATGAGGAGTAAAAGCTGCTGTGAAACTGGTAAAATGTTCTTTAAAGAAAAACCTTGAGGCATTTCAAAATAATTCCTAATACATCATTCAACTTGAAAGGACTTGGGTATGTCTACACGTATGTATATAAATGTAAATATTCTCTCTCCCACACACACACACACACACACACACACACACACACACACACACACATATATATATATATATATATATATATATATATATATATATATATATATATATATATGTATGTATGTGTGTGTGTGTGTTTAAAACTTGCTATAATTATGGGGAACAGTGCTCACTATTAGAGATGGAGCGTTTATAGATACAGTGTGGAAGTAGGAATCAAAATTGTGTGATAACTTTATTCCATCAATAAAAACGTGGTCTTAAAAAGTTATTTCTTCACTCTCTCTCTCTCTCTCTCTCTCTCTCTCTCTCTCTCTTGTAACTCATTTTCCTTTTATTATTTGAATATATATATATATATATATATATATATATATATATATGAAAATATTACTTAACTTTTAAATATCAATTTTATCCCGACTTCGAAGTTTCTTGGTAAAATTTTCAGTCACTAGTGGTTGTGGTTTTAAACGGTATTTTCAATTTTTTCAATTTGTTTCGCGCCTTTTTCAATCCGCTTTTTTTTACTCTGTTTTGTCTCCGTGCGTATTCATGAATTTAATGTTCTTTTACACACGCACGTCCATGAAATTTTGCTTTTGTTTACGTCTTTCATTTTTCAGCTGTTGATTTTTCCTCCAGGTGTAATCTTTTTTCTTCGAAATTAAATTTAATTATTTTTCATAGTTTATATAAAAGTTGTGTTATATTATTAATTAAATTGTAATATTTGTTAATTTTATTCATCAAATTATAATATTTTAGTTAATATTTTTAATTAATGTTTTACTTTATTTATTATGTTACATTATTATTAAAGTAACAAAGTAAATATTTGCTAATATGATGGCATCGACTAATTATTTTATTCTTATTTAATAATGTAATTTGATTAGTAAAAATTAATATTGATAATTTTTTTCAAATCACAGTCTACAGTTCCTATTGGTAATATTATATGGTGGTACTTTTTTCATAATTTTCCACTTAACTATAGTAAATATATTATTTTGTTTTTGACTCCATATATATATTGATAATGTTGTGATATTTGCGTATTTATCTATTTTAAATGACATCATATGATTATTAAATCTTTCGATAAAAGTGCTTTTGGTGGCTCCTATGTTCTTCTGTGTTGCTCTTTTTGATACAATTGCTTTATATATTACATTATTAGTTAAACATTTATTATTAAGTGGACAGATATTTTTATTTCGACAGTTAGAATTATTATTATTGCTATTTTGCAGATGTGTATTATTATAATTGCAATTGTTCTTATTTAATATTTTTATTATGTTTATTTATTATCTTATCCATATTATTCATACAATTATAACTGATTTTTATTGTATTTCTTTTATTAATGATTTTTGATAGTTTACTATTTTTATAGAAGTGTTTTTCACTAATTTAAAGAATATTTTTCCTATTTTTCTTTTAATTATATTATTATATATACGAGCGGGACCCGTGGAATTTCCACAGATCGACTAATAGAATGTTGAGTAAACAATAAAAGTTTTCTACATATATGTATGTATAAAAATAACGCATTGAAGAAGGAGAAATTAAAATATCTTTATATATAATAGAATGAGGTACTAATGCACAAATAGTAAAATTGCGTATATTTGTACAGGTACATTTGCAAACATATAAAGATTAGCTATTAAATCTATCATTGTTTAACATACAATGTTCATAGGCTAGGAAAATAAAAAAAACACAGAGAGATACTTGGGAGTGTACACCATATGTGCAAAGATAGCCAATGCCAATTAGTCCGTTGTACTCCCCACTACCAACATAGATCTATGTCAGTTTCCTCCGATATGAATACAGAAAACAATAGTCCGATATATGTACAAAACTACATAATACATGCCACAGTATAAACAGTTTCCTCTTTTGAATGATATTCATTTAATATATATATATATATATATATATATATATATATATTGCTCTACTTAGCGTATTGAGCACTTTGCTTAGTTATTTTTAGTTTACTTGTGTCGGAGGATTTTTTCTTTGGACTCTGAACTTATATTCTAGACGATTATTTTCGCCTGAAATACATGTTCTTACTTCTTTCTTTTTTTACCCCTTTTTCCCTTGGGTATTGGTTTGTTCATTTACAGCCTAAAACACCTAAGGTTTTACCGGACGAGTATAGTTGCTTATATTTATAAGATTATATATATATATATATATATATATATATATATATATATATACATCCGTGTGTGTACGTATGTATGTATGCATAGATATAAACCAAGGACACGTACCTAATGAAATCAAGAATCTCCAGAATCTCTGAAAACACTCCACTCCTTCAAGGTAGTACCTCTCAGCATACAATGTTCTAAGTAACAGTTCGTCCTCTTTTCCTTCCTTGTATGTCTGTCTCCATCACCTTAACCCTTACACAGTTTGCGAGCTCTGCAGTATGCCACATACAACTGCCGAGACTGAACACAGGCTGAGGCAAGAACAATCCCATTTTCTCAAATCTATGCGCCTGTTAATAGTTATGGCATATGACAACAGACAACTGGGTTCTCTCCAAGGTGAAAGGCAAGTTCGAGTCAATTAGAGTCAGCTTTATTCTGCCAATTAATGAGCCAGTAATCAAGGAAGCCTCAATTGAATGTTGATGCATGGCCACAACTTCCAGTCTTGTACCATTGCAGAGTCCATTCTGGATAGAAATGTTACGAAGAAGCATTACTATTGAGCCGGGTTTTAAACTCACTTTATGAGGAGGCATTCCTGATGGTGAGAAAGAGTTTAGAAATTCAAGTGAATAGCGCTCAGCCTCAGCAGAATCATCTGTCAAAACTTTATCTGTTCTATAATAGGTGCTGCAGTCACCTGAAAGTTTGTCTCAAATCTTCTTCATTGATCAAGATGCAGTCCGAGTTCTTTGGTAAAAGAATTACTTTGCTCCTTCTCTCTATCTCGCAAGGCTTTATCAATAGCATGAAGAGCATATGAAGGGATCATAGAAGCCTCATCCAAGATGATTAAATCCAGGTTTTGTAAATAATTTGCACCGTCTCAAGTGGCTGGTACATTACAAACCCAGGCCTCCGTGAGTGGGATAGGAAATTTGAACAAACTATAGATAGTCTTTCTACCTGACAGTAGTGTAGTGGCAATGCTTGTCCAAGCACCACTGCACATGTTGCAGTTGCTCCTTCGCAGATAAGAAATTATGATATTAAACATATAAGTTTTACGACAATCACCTGGTGCATCTACATAGAAACAGGAGTGGTTGTGTACCTCACCCCTCCACTTCTTATCAACAGATTCAAGCAGTCTCTGTTCATCAGTAAGTGTTGCAATGCCTAGGTGATCGAGATCATGTTAGTCAAGCTTCGGTACTCCAATAGCTTTAGGCAGCCTAATTGCTAAACAATTAATGCCATTCTCTGTCATAATTACATCAGTTGAGTGCAGTACCATGATTTCTGCATGGTCTGCATTAAAACCTTGGTGCAAGTAATCTTCAATCATGGAATCCTTGTAAGTAGTCCACAGATAAAGAGCATTTCCATGGTTCATATGTGCACAGATCATCTAAAAGTAACATGCAACTGTAAGGGCATCCGACAGGTAGTAGCTTCTAGCAACGCATGTTCCAGTGTGTTATCCTTTGAGAGAAGACCATATGTCAGGCATTCTACCTTAAATGTTGGCAAGATTTCTCCTTCTACAGTGTGCAAGCACTGGAAGCTCACGGCGCCTGGAACATGTAGCAACAACATTCACAAGTGAAAACTTTCTGTGTCCCTAGGGCACACTGTATACATTCTATTGATGATATTAGTATTCCTTTGCCTTGGTGTCCATGTTCTAATGCGCTTATTAAAGATATAATGCCGTGGAATCTCAGAGTATAAGTGGTTCCTTGCATCATCATCATGCTCATTCAGTTTAAACCATGCAGTTAGGGTAGTGTCACGGTCCCTTTGTGCCTGAGCAGCTGCTGAGCATTGCCTCTGTGAAGCAAACACTTTGCTAGTCTTCAAGATGTACAGCAGGTCTGTAGACAGTCAGATGAGTCGTGGAGCTTAACTCTGAGGCTCCACATAGCTTCAGTAGGAGAAACATATCGGGAAGCAAGATAATTAGTAATTTCATATGATTCTGCTCACAATCTGCCGCTGGGTTGTCTCTTACTTCAACAGAAGCACAGTCATGTCCCTTGTACACGTACTTGAAGATATATTTAATGCTTTTCAATGGTGAACAAGTTTCTGCATTAATATGAGCTCTGTACTTTTTCAGCAGGTAGGCACTGTACAGCACAACGTCCCTATTGTCAACTGATTGACATCCAACTTAAATTGTGACACCAGTATTCTGTACTGTGGATAGCCATTCAAATTCAGAAGCCTTTCATCTCTGTTGTTCTTTGGGAATGTCTTATGGCATGATCCATTTTCCATGAAAGGGGAAGAAGGATTATCTGTTTCGCAAGGAATATGTATCATGCATTTTGTTACTAAATCATGCAAGATTGGATCATCATTGGCATGAGGAATTTCAGTTGTCATGATCTTATCTATGTCATCGCTGTTTCTGAGTTTCTCAACATTGCCAATATGTGGCAGTGGGGCAAGCCCCTCTTTTGAAACTCACCAACATGGATATGAGCCATTGGCACTCCAAAAATGTGTCTATCTTTTATGTCCCACATAAGTTCGGCTCAGCGTAACTTGTACACTCGGGCAACTAAATCTGGCCTATTTTCAGATGTTTCATTTTGCTATAGATTATCCACTATCTCAGGAAACTTCGGGTAGCAAGTGTAAGTGATGAACAAGTCTGGCTTACCATACTTTGAAACAACTGAAACAATTGACATGGCATCCTGAAAATATTGATGCATATTCCTTCGACTGCCTGTGAATGAGGAAGGCAATATCACTAGCACTCCTGGTTCATGCTCTTCCCTTATCCTCTGTCTGTAGAGCCTCATTCTCGAGCGAGCAATTTCCAGCTTTTGTTACCGGTTCATGATGAATGCAGTTTATAAGCACAAATGTAAATACGTCCAATTTTTCGCGATGCCTAAGTTTTAAAATGATTTTTTATAAATAGAAAAGCTTTCTTGAAGCTTTCATTTTATCTTTAATTGAAAACTAGAGGATTAAATTTGCTATTTCCAGTAGACATAATATTCTGGTGTATTTCAAAGAGAACTTGAATCGATTTTTTTAGTCACTCGTAAATTTGGCCATTTTTGAATTTCAAATAAAAATTTAATGAGAAAGATAAGTTAAAGTAAAACTTATTTTTCTAGAATTAGGTTCTAATTAGTTAAGTGAAACTAAAAATAAAATTAATTGAATTAAAATAAAATAAACACATAAAATAAAGATACTTAGTTAAACAGGAATTAAAAAAGTAAAACTTACTTTAAAATTTTGAAGAGATGATTTTCAAAGCCTATTGAGACACGATGAAACAAAGAAATAAAATGAAAGAATTGCAGTTCCAAAAAGTGGATTTTGCCAGTAAGGGTAGACAATCCTTAAAACACATAACCTTTTAACGACAATGTCATTTAGAGGCCACTATAAAAATGTTTCTGAGGCCAATTTAATTTTTCGAAATTTCAGGAAATTAAATGGGCTGGAACATATGTAAAAAAAATGATATTTACTACAATTTTTTGAAAAACAAAGAACGCAAAAATAATTTCATTTATTTCCTGAAAGTTTCATTAAAATACGGCAATTATGTGATTTTTGCAATAATTTTAAAATCAGTGTATTTTTCACCTAAAAAATAGGCGCAAAAGTAAATATGATTCGGGTCGCCGACTTAAAAAAACAAACAAGATTTTACCGAAATTTCGAACGTGCTCAAAAGGATTAAAAATTTAATAAAATAATAAAAATATACTGTGGTCTTTCCTCTTAATAATAACAAACATTTTGAAGATAAAAATCTTTTTTATTAAGTTTGGGGAATTTTTCATCATGGTATGTAGTTTTTCGGCGAAAAAGTAGCGATACATATACAAAAGAAATACAAGATAATATATAAATAATAAAAATGAACTGTTATCGGCATCCACCATTGCCGCTCCTCTAGTTGCTTTGGAGTGGTTGTGAATGAGGGTGTTTTTTGAAAATCGCCACCAGTGAGACGCCGAATACAGATCAGTACTGAATATGTGCATATATGGTGTTGTAACCTAGAAAATGGTTACTGAATGAGGAATAACCAAAACCGAGGTTGGAAATGAAATGATAATCTTTACATCAACAAAATACAATATTCGCCAGCGGCGTGAAGTAGGTAAACCACTGCTAGTGGTGGACTATTTAGACATCATATTACCCCCACTTACAATAATGTCCAACGTATTTATAAGGATTGGGACATACCTATTAGTGTTCACAGGTACGATATATAACATATGGTGATGGGAATTTTCATATATATTTTAAAGAGGAAAGAGAAGCTGCAAATGTTTTTGTTATAATGTGCATATTTTATGTAATTATTCATTATTCATCAGGCAAAGAGTCATTATTCCCACATATTATTAAAAGGAATTAATTTTCCTTATGTTTTCCGATGTTTAACCATTGTCTTTTGTGCGTAGTAGTAACCCAATTTTTCTTGGAGTGGCAAAAGTATCCTGTTGCTTAAGAGGTAATAAGATAATTAAGATTAGTCAGAGAAAGGTCGAAGGGAGGAGCATGAACCCTACACAACATAGGAAGTATATATATATATATATAGTAATTCCTTATAATAAAACAGTATATATGTATGGAGAAGGAATATGGATACACATACTAGCAAAAACACACAATACATAAAGGGAGAACTTTTTGAAAACCGGGTTGTATTATTTGTTCGATAATAGTTCCTTCGCCAAATGCTTAGTTAAAATATGCCGCTGCTTCAGATGGATTATGTCCAAAATCACGCAAAATAAGGAAGCTTAGTTGTCTAGTAAACAATATATTTCCAAGGTTACAAAGAGAAAATTGAACAGAAAAATTGAAAATTGAGCTTAAACAGTAGAATACTTAAATACATTAGCTGATGAAATATAATACATTTATTTAAGAGCGTCCTGATGGCATAAAATCGTGAATTGTTGTGAATAGGGAGAGCCCAGTATGCATGCTACAAATTGGATGTATCAAAACAAAGCAAATACAGAAATTTAATTATCTGGAAAGTGTTATAACAGACCACATGGAATGTCACACGGAAATCCAAAGGGATATTGGAATAGCGACAGATGCCTTCCAAAAAATAAACAGACTTTTTTTCGTTTGAAACAAGCAAGAATCCTGAACTGCTATGTAATATTAGACCTCATATATGACAGTGAATGTTGGAAATTTTCGTCATAGATGATTAGGATACTGAAGGCAACAGGCATGTGATTCCACAGAAGGATACTATGAATACCATGGACGGAACATGTGAGTAATGAAGACGTTTTAAGGAAAATGAAAACATAAAAACACATTTGCATAAGAGAGATTTAAAATTAATGAAGAAAGTCGACTTGGAGAAATTGGCACGCACATTATATTACAGAGGAAACAAACAGCGAATGAAAAACGTAACGAGCTTGTGTGATGGAAGAAGTTAAAAAGGAATAGGGAGATTAAAGGGACAAACATTGCTTAGTGCTTTTTTTCTTTCATAGACCACGGACGTTGTAGATCATGGCCCTCCTCACCTTTCTGTCCATTATAGCTCTTAATAAGTTTTGTCTTTTTATCATTCCTCCCAAACACTGTTCTACCATCATTTACGCAGACCCATCTAGTATGTTACGCGCTGTCCCTCTTTTCCTCAATCTGTTCTGTGAGTATCAGATTTTCCAAGCCCTCCTTCCTCATTACGTGAACTAGAAACTTCAACTTCCCCTTCCTCATATTAAGTATACGTTTCCTTTTTGCTTTTATTTTCTCTAAAACCTCATCGTTGCTCACATGTTCGGTCCATGGTACCCTAGCAGCTTTCTGTAGAACTAAATTTCTGTTGTTTCAGTCTCTTGTTCATCTTTGAAGAAATTGCCCAATATTCCATAGGATGACAAATATCACGTAACAATTCAGTAATCTTTTCTTCGTTTATAACGAAATTTTTATGTCTCTTAATACACTGCTTAGATTTTGGAATGCATCTTTTCCATCCCAGTGCGTCTTCGGATCTCAGTGTCGCAATTTCCGTCTTCTGTTAGAACACTTTCCAGACATTTAAATGCTTTCACTTGTTTGATTTTAGTATCCCCGATTTGTAATTTTCATTTCGGGTTCATCCATTTGCTGATAACTATGCATTGTGTCTTGTAGTTTATATTTAGTCTTTTCTTCTAGCCTTTCCTTTGCGACCTTCTGTACGAGCGTTTGCATTTTTCTTTCCGTGTCTGCTATCAACACTGTTTCATCTGTATACCTTATGTTGTTAAGATTGTGTCTGCCAATAATAAATCCTGGTAGGACTTCTAATTCTTTCAGAATTTCCACTCTATATAGATTGAATAAATCCGTTGAGACGAAACATCCTTGTTTTACACCTTTTTCTATTTTTGTGTATCTGCTAAAATCATTTTCTCTTTATATGCAGGCAGTTTGCTGCCAGTATAAGTCGCACATTTCGAAGGTAGAATGACTAAAGATAGATTCCCATTCTCTTCTACGTCCAGTACTTGGGTTTCGAGTTCAAGAAGAGCCAGAGTTTTGAATGCTGATTTAAAAGAAAAAGATTATCACAGCAATTTTCTTCCACGTAAGTTTCCCGGTGCAATAATATTCTGTGCTTAGCAAGTGCCTAAAGAAAATATAAGGTTAGAATAACCCATTATGGCCATGAATAATTGTATCCATTATGGAGCTACATTCTCTTAAGCTATGAAAATGACAAAGATTTGGCAATAAATAAAGTCGACAATCCAAATTGTCTGATCTCTCCTTACTGATTTTTACATTCACTTGTACACTGCGATCAGTCAATATTGATATCTGTCTGGTCATCAAATCCTGTCAATAACAATGTTTACAGAAGTAGAGAATAAGTCAGAGGCAAATAGAGTAAGCATGTTCTGTAAGGTTGCGTGTGATATTCATTTTGTGACTGTCAATGTCAAACAAAGCTCTAAAAAAATTCGCCATTTTTTTTTTCTACCAAAAGAAACTGATGTAAATGGATGTAAATATGTCAAAGTATTTCTGTCATGGAAGATTCATAACGCGGTATTTTATCTCAGGACACAAGACAAGTTGCTATAGAGTTATTTTTTTAAAGAGCTGTTACGTTATAACAAAAAATCATGATTAACATTATCAATGATAATATTTTGTTAATATCCTGATACAAAAATATCTCGTTTAAATTTTGGCACGCACAAAATTATTATTAAATAGTGATCAAAAGGATATAAAATTTAGTAGCCGATACTCAGCCCTCAGTCAGCTCCATCTAGATTATTATCCAGGTTTCGTTTTTAATGCATGCATACATTTCACCTTCAGTATGTATTTCATCGTCTAATCAACAAATTTGTAGAAAGTATATGGTAATCTTCAGTTTTCGTAAATTCGGTGTCTCTTCAGGACGTAAGCGTTCATGATTCTCTGTAGTCTCTTTCTTCCTCATTATATGTGAATTGCCATTGGGAAATATAATGGAGTAGCTCCCTTTACATTCACCACAGATTTGAATTTAGACCAGTCCATCTCCTATAGCGACTGCCACCCAATTCGAGAGAGATCAGTTAACTCTGATATAAAAACTGTAGCGGGGAGAAGTGGATTCATGCCTTTCCTAAAGGCATTAGTGAACACAACAAAATAGGTTAGAATTTAAACACGGTGTGCCGTTTCCATTTCCTTCGTCACTTCAATAGCATATTCTCATTATATTTACGTTACCATAAGGTTCTCTGTGCTCTCGGTTTATTTTTATTTATTTATTTTATTTTTTTGTTTATTTTATTTATTCTTTTATTTATTTATTTATATTTCATTTGTTTATTTATTTATATTTCTTTCCTTAAAATGTATCTTTGTCTCATTTTATTTGATATATTATTTGTTTTCGTATATTACTTTGTTAATTTACTATCTTTTATTTCAATTTTTCGTCCTCACACACATCTCTGAATTTAACGACTAGATTTAATGTTAACTTTAAATGTTAAATTATAATTTTAATTTAATTTGTAGGGAGAGCTTGGAACTTTGTATTTTTTAATTCCTAACTGTACGTGCAAATTCTATTAATAATCTCGTATTCTGACCACCATTTCCATCATGAATTAAAAAAATTAACGTTGGAAAAGGCAATTTACTTTCCTTCACTTTTTAAGTTAAACTTAATAATCTACCACTGTTATCTAAATTCTGAATTTAACTATTATTATATACTCTTCATCTGCTTAAACTACTGTTTAAGACACTGAAGGTAGTAGGAATGTGATTCTGCAGAAGGATAATGAGTATTCCATAGATGGAGCGATGTGAGCAACAAGAACGTCTTAAAGAAAATGATAACAAAATAACATCTATATCCAGAATCAGAAAGAGACAGTTGAATCACCATGCAAAGCAGCCAAATGAGAGACATCCAAAGTAGAGAGTTACTGTTAAAATTGTAATGATGAATGAGGTCTGGGATATAAAAATAATAGGTGGTGGACTGACTTTTGACTTAAAGACGTTAAATAGCCTTTGTCAAATATTTCCGTGTTGTTAATCTCAAAAGCACGTAGATAAAAGGGCCAAATAACTTTAAAACATTATTTTAAACTTTTAGTTAAATTCTTCACAATATTCAATATTTACTTTACACAATAATGTTGGTTTTTTAAGCAAAACAAAACTGAGACCATTTCAATATTTATTTTGATACAAATCAAAACTAAGACTATTTGTTAGTCTTCACATTTTTCTGAAGAATGCTAGTAGATCAACCAAAGAAAAATAGTGAAATAGAAGAGAAAACATTGTCAAAAATATTATTCAATATTATACATTTTTGTTCATTTATTTCGCCATAATTTCAAACAGATAAATTTCTTTATTTTTTCTTCCGCCTTCACTGTTTCTTCCTCATACTGTCACTCCCACTAGTACTCCCCCTCCTACTCGTACTTCTTCACCCCCTTCTTCTCCTCTTACTACTACGAATAATAATAATAATAATAATAATAATAATAATAATAATGTTAGACCAAAAGGCAGATTCTGTGATAAATATCCAGAAACAACTGATCATCTTGTATCAGGTTGCACGGCATTGGCACCCACTGAATAATAAAACATGACAGAGTGAGCCAATATCGGCACTGGAGAATCTGCAACTTCTATGGAAAGGAAACTGAAAGAAATTGGTATGAATACAACCCAGACCAGGTTACGGCGATAGGACTTGTAACTATTTTATGGAATTACACAATGCACACAGAACAATCAAAGCTAATCGCCCACACATCGTTATTACAGACGCAAACAAAAATTTGTCTCCTTATTGATATGGCAGTCCCTGCAGACGGAAATGTATCTTTGAAGATCTTCAAAAAGCTATAAAAAATAAAAGAACCTTGAAATCGAAATCTCAGAAATGTGGCACATGAGAACATCAGCAAACCCTGTTTTAGTTGGAGCTCTCAGATTGAGTGGAAACGATTCCAGTAGACTCATTGAAGGGATTCCTGGTAGCCTATGCCTTAAAGGAATACAAAAAATTGTTCTCATGAATACAGCCCACACCTTACGAAGGGCTTTATCTATGTAAAATATGTTATTGTTTTTTTTTTTTTTTTTAATTGCTCATGATGCCATTTCCGACCTTATGTCTCTGGGCGGGACCTGGAAAGAACACACCGGGAATCAAAGGAAATAGAAAAAAAAAACAATAACAATAATGATAATGATGATGATGATGATAATAAAGGCGATTATGGTGATGATGATAATGAAGTAATATGATTATTGTTGTAATAGTAATAACAATGTGTAATCCTAATGCAATTTGAATTTTACTCTGCGATATCATTTGAGCTAAAGCGTCGTAGCGTAATGTCTATTAGCACGACAAGCAGAATCATTGAACTTCAAAATGAAAATTGTTGTTTTATACTTCTAACAAGGGCTCTTTATGTGAAGATCGTTTAACGAATATCGACACAGAAAGTGGAATCGGCGAATCGAGTTCAAATTCTAGTGTAGTCAGTTGCGTTCACTTTCGTAGATATGCTCTTAGGAAATGCAAGACTCCATCTCTTCTCCCCCAAATATACATTCAATAGCGAAGTAGACTGACCTCTTTAAACTTGGGTAGCAACAAGTTTAAGAGAAGGACAATTCTAATTTCCTATCTGTAATAGAGGCAATGGGAGATTACTCCATTATTTTCCCAATAGCGTCTGGCAATTAACAGATAATAAAAAGAAAAACAATCTTTATACATATAATTGATTACGTCCTGAATAAGCATGGTATATCTTTTAAATGTACTTTAAAAAAATAAATGTCCCTCCTTTTGTTCCATGTTGTTAGTTTACACTGCTATACTATCATAGTTGACAGAGAGCATAGTAAACTCAAGAATAGATATAACTTAGTATCACGTGTCACATGTCACTTGAAGATCTGAGTACCTCCAAGTAATTACAATTTCATATCTCAGATGTCATAAAGAACAAATGAGCTTTCAAGAAATGTCTTTGTCAGAATAACCGATAACTGACCTCCTTTTTATTTAGGCAATCTTGTGGATATTCTCATCTTTCTGCATGTTTTAAATAACTGCTCTATTATTTCACATTTTCTCAATCAGAAGAGACATAATAATATTACTGACAACTTTTTTTACTAAATTTCAGTAAAAAAAAGGCTCGAAATCTACGCAGGCTAGTGGGTTACTATTAAAATGTTATAATGAATGAGGTGTGTAATATGAAAAAAGAGAGGAGGTAGTAGCAAGTGAAGATTATGTGAAAAAGCATATATAATGAGTGCCACTTGACTTGAAGAAGCTAAGATTGTAGTGTTCAAGGAAGCATTCACGTGGGGGTTTATTCTATAAAGTAGCAGTTATTGGGGAAAAATGTCTGAATGGAAGTATGTCTTTGGAATATGGAGGGATTGAGGGTGATTCAACTCCGTGGTAGTGACATGGCTTATCTTAACTTTAAATTCCTGAACTGGTGAGCCTAAAAAATGGAAGTCAACTGAACATTTGCCATAGAAAATAGCGTTAGAGTAGCGATAATATGAAAATGAGATTTTTGTGGATACCTGAGTATTGCAGAGAAATTCCTCTAAAAACGACCAGAACAAAAAAGAGGTTATATGAGTGTTGAGGGGTCCACCCCTTTTTATACAAATGAACTCACCCAGCATATACATATACTACTGCAAGAGAGAGCAAGACCGAGGAGTCGAGTCGAGCCCAGAGTGACAGAGTAAAAGGTTGTAGGTAACCGGAAGAGTGAGGGTGAGGTAACAGCGTCGTAGGAGTCACAGTGAGCGAGCACGTAGACTCAGTAAGAAGTCATAGAGCGATACTTCAATACCAAAGACTGTATATATATTTTGCTACTAACCCGTATTCCTGGAACTACTAACCTGCTTTGCCAGTTTGTATTATTACGTTAATACATTATTTTCCTATATTCATTCTTGGCGTTTGTTATTTATTGGTACCGGATTTCAATCCGGAATCCACAACAGTGAGAAATAAATATTATTAAAAAAATTCCGTGGTTCTTGAGCATCTGTTATTGGTATCAAAATTTTGGTAAATACCAGTTTTTCGAATGCTGATTTTCAAGCCCTCAACATTTGAAATTTTATTGCAAGAGGATTTTCTTATCCTCTTTCAATTCCTATATTACTTTCTTCTGGAGTAATCTATGCTTAGCAAATGGCTATATCTCTGATAACTGTAAATATGTAAGAGCATTAAAAGCACTTAGACATAGATTGGATGTAATGGTTTAACAATATGAAATGTATTCCGGTAATGCCTACAGCAGATAATGAAAATGCTACAATGATTACAACTGCTAATACAACTATTAAGTGAATACAATGTTTCTCTAAAATGATTTTTTTTTCTGATGCTGACATTTTAGCAGCAATTTCTGATGAAGAATTTACCACAGGCAATACCAGAATTGTTCAAGTACTATTTGCAGAGCGATATGAATATTATATAAATGTTATTCAAATAAGTGACTATAAAATCTATATGAAGAGATGTTTAATAGGTTTAACGAAGAGAAGAACAAGAAATGAAATCGGTGGGACCAGTTCAAATTCCAGATGAGACAAATTGTATTCGCTTCGCTCTAATACTATTGTGAAAGGAATAGATTTCACTTGTTCCCAGAAATCATGGATAAAATACCACGGTAAAATGTAATTTCTTGCCTTGTCTGAATTCAAAACTAAATATATAAATTCTCCTCTGACAAATTTGTATAAAAGCAACAAAAGATTCTTGGATAAAGCGTGCACTGTCGTTTTATTGAAAAAAAATTACCTCTCTTGCATTGTTGATGTTTCTCATTGCCAGTATTGTATATCACTTACTAGTAAGTCTCGTTCATTCTCGGCAACTATTGTAGGTTACTCTTTGTTAACTGTTTCTCCTGCGAACTATATGAGAAATATGTTACAACTCTCCCTGTCACTCTAGGTTTCATTATATATTGTCCCATAACTCACTTCCAGGGATTCTTACAACTCTGGAATAATTCCTTGAGTGAGGTGGTGATTCCCAATACAAACTTACCACAAATAATCTACTTGATTGGCGCGCAACGTCAAGGACCAAACAGATCATGGTTCCAGGATTCTACTATCGGTTTTCTTCTGGTACGATGCTATGCAGGAAAGACAGGATTCACTATACTGAGAAATTAGATTTCAAATCATCGTTCTACGGTTAACGGATGATAACACGATCAACTGAGGATTCTGTTATCAGTGTTTGTCCTGGGGATAATTAACGAATCAAGTTGATCAGCACAAGTAATTGTATATTTTCAGCTTCTGTAGATAGAGCCTGATTAAGGAGATAACTCAACTATGAGATATTAATCTCTTCAGAATCAAAGTTTGTTTGCACCACATATTGTGTTTAGTCAGTTGAAATGCAGGCCATATGTCACGAAGCAGAAGAAATGAAAGGGGGTTAAATTGATCATATACACTATCCGTTCACTTGGAAAGAGAGTTGCAAATGATAACAGTAACTGTGAGATAGACGTTTCCTTACAGGAAACATTAGACATTCATCGACGGAATGATTAGCTAACTATCGGTTGGAATTTACAAAATCTTCCTCTTAAAATAGTGTTTTCAAATAAATAGGTTTCTTAAGGGCACTGTTGTTACTCTTTCTAGTATCGACGGGTGGCTTATTTCCCAACCTTTTGTTTAAGGTAGTGTGGAAAGTGAACGTATTGATTATATCATTAATTTCACTTCGTTAGATATCCTATTCGTTTTTCCTATTGCATCTTTTTTTCCAATTTTTTTTTTTTTTTTTTTGCATTTTTCGGTGACATTTATGAAGGAGTTGGATGCTTTGCATGACATTCATATTAGAGCCTAGATCTGTCAAAACTATTTAAGAATATGAACCAAGATTCATGGTAATGTCTTTAGACACATGTAAATATACGTTTATTTTGGTTGGATTTTAAATGAAATGCAAAATATATATATAATAACGATTACCGTTTTCGGAAAACGAGTGCGCTAGAAACTGTGCTTTTTTTTCTTTTTCTTTTTCTTTTCTTTTCTTTTTTTTTTTATTTATCTATTTTGGTCCACCCGTATTTCTGTGTCATAGTGAGACTGAATTATCTGATCACTTTTCTAGATATTTTACCGCTGTTTATGAATATAATAAAATAAAATAAAAACACACAACAATTAAGAATCGGAACATCCCGTTGGTGGGATTTTGAAAAATCATAGTTGCATATAAAAAACAAAACATCTTATTTGCTCAAGCTGTTCAAATATTTTCACTGAAATCATTAATTTTTTTTACATGACAACAAAGAATTTGGTCATTTAGATTCCAAAACGTTCATATTTTTCATACCTACTTTTCGATTACTATTCTTTTCATTTTCTTAGACCAACAAAAAAGAAATCTACGTCGCATAAATTCATCATCATAGGACCAACTTTAAAAATACTAGAAGCTCTAATCAACTCTGAATAGATTAAGCATCTCACATCGCACGATCTTCTTTCACATAAGCAATATGTCGTTCACTTCTTTAGGTCAGCTGATGATATATTAACCATTATTGCTGAAAGGTTTTATGAAGCTTTAGATAAGAATTGTGAAGCTCAGGCTGTTGCTTTGGATATCTCGAAGGCAGAATTTGGCATGCTGGTCTTCTTCACAAGTTGAAAGGTTATAGTATTTCTAAAAAAAAACCTGAAAAGATTCAGTCTTTCTTATCAAATCGTGAATTGAAAATTGTCTTGAACGGTCACTCTTCTAGATTTTTTGCATTAATGCAGGTTTCTCCCAGGGTGACATCTTAGGACCTACGTTGTTCAAAGTCTTCATCAACGACATTCCTGATGTGATCATTTTTCAACTGGGTACCTATGCTCATGATACAACTATTTACTCCTGTTTTAATTGTAAGTCTGGTCAGTTCGATGAGGTCAAATTGCCAGATGATCTAAAAAATGACCTCCAATCTGTTGTTAACGGAAGCAAAGAGTAACTTATTAATTTTAGCGCCAACGAAACGAAACTGATCTCTTATAATCGTTTGAGAGAATCATTTTTGTCTTCCATCAGCATGGCTAATGCTAACCTTTAGGAGAGTGACTCATTGCTACTTCTTGGGAGATTTTTTTCCGCTGACATGAATTGGAAAGATTATTTTGAATCATTTGCTTGGTTTTCTGCTCGGTAAGTTGGTTAACTATGTCTTTCTAGACATTTTTTCACGATAGAATCTATCTTACATATTTGCAAGTTTAACATTCCTCCATATATTGAATATTGTTGCCACATATGTTCTGGCTCTTTTGCTGGTTATTTAGAGATTCTTGATAAAATACAAATAGGAGTCTGCAATGTTATTAATTCAATCACTTTTCCACCGCCGTAACGTAGCTTCCAACTGCCTTTTTAAAATACTGGCATGGTAATTGCCCTTGTTAACTTTCTCATAGAAGGAAGGTCATCAGAACAGTTACCATAGACGCTCTATGGTACGTAGACTTTATAAATTTAAGCGAATCAAGTTGATCAGCATAAGTAATTGTAACTTTTCAGCTTCTGTACATAGAGACTGATTAAGAAACTAAATTGGCAGCAAGGTCTCATCAATTTACATTTGAAATGGCGAGATGTAACTGTAAGTTCTATGCTAGTAGTTTCTTCTTTCGCTTGTGGAAACTTCTTTCAGCTTCTTGCTTTCCAGTACACTTTGATCTTTAAAAGTTTAAGTGCAATGTCAATCGTTAATTTCTGTCTTCTTAATTCCTGTTCTTTATTGTTCTCTCTCCTTAATAGTCCTTTTTTGTGTGCGTTTTCTCACGTTCGGTAATCACTTGCCTATTTATTACCTTGCTTAAGATGAAATGATTAAAAAAGGTACCTAGATTGGTGCCCGCTTGGGAATACTAAGTGCTGTAAACTTGGATGTACGGATAGTGTAATTCAGAACGGCTCGGAACTGGAAATCAGAGAGCCGAGTTCCAATTCCTGTCTGATTCGTTATATTCCCTTACGCGCAAATACCCTTGAGAAAAGTATGAATCCACCTCTTCTCCCACCAGCTATTAGTTAATTATTAGAACTTGCATCAGTAAATCATTATTATCTCAGAAAAATTCCTACAGTCTAAAATATGTTTTGGATATAAATTAACTGCAAATGTTTGATAATACGTAAAATAAATCAATAAAAAAAATAAATTCTCTCCATGCAGATTATATAACTAACTAGTAAAAAACTAGTATGCTATGTGTTTCCAGATTTTCGAAAACACTGTAATTTAAAGAACCGTAAAATAGTTTTATTATGATGTTGGTATAAGTAAATGAATCTAGAAATAAACTACGTCTAAAATCATAGGTAAAAATCTTGCCTCGTAGACATTCCAGTTCATTTACTGAAATACATGTAAAGTTTTCTAGCATTATTTAAGAAAATGAAGCAGACTGTGATTGCATACAAAGCCGAAAGAATATTTTCTGCAGACCTGAGTGATAGAGAATTCAAAGCCTAATGTAAATAACGTTACTTGCCCCAGGAAGGCTCGTTAGAAACTTAATTGGACTTCATCAGAATATTTAATGTTTAATGTTCCTTTCGAGAGAAACGTCCTTCTTTTCCTTTGCATTAATTATCCTAATTGGCATATAGAAAAGCTAGGTTTCGTGTTCCTTAAATTGAAATCCTTTTGATATGTACTCAATGCATTTAACCTAATTATGCTGTTTTACTGAAATTTCTTTGCAAGTTTAACATTTTACATTTTCGTCACATTATATACTAAAATACTTTCTATAGAAAACATATATGGCAATGCGAATATATAGATCGGGAAATATTTACATGTATATAAGTTTATAAATGTGTATATAGGTGTGGAGGTAAGTATGAATCTCTCTCCATATATATATATATATATATATATATATATATATATATATATATATAAGAGGCTTGATCAAAATGTATCAGGACTGTTGCTGTGGTAACGGAGCTAACGTATACAGTGTGAAACCGCTTGGCACAGACGAACCTTGAACTCTGTTGCGCATGTACATTAAGCTATAACGTTACCGCTCACTTTCGTTGTTTATTGCAGGAATAAAGGTGTTGGGTGGTCGTTTCTCCACACCACAAAGATTCCACCAAAGACCATCAGTTACTGCGTCTGCAGCAGTTTTGTCGAAGACCAACATTCCCCAGGTCAGATAACCACCATATTCCTCATGTCTAGCTCCTTGCGACTTCCTCTTTCAAAAAATCAAATCACACTTGAAAGGAAGACGATTTCAAAACGTCGAGGAAATCCAATAAGCTGCTCGTTATCCTAAAAAAGGAATTCCATGAATACTTCCATCAATAGAAACGACGTTGGATAAAGTGTGTGACTTTAGAAAGATAGTGGAGTGGTTTCCTGTTGCATTCGCCACGGTTTGGAAATCAGGGTTTTCCTTTTCGTACGCTAGTTGTTATTCAAACCAGAAATCCCAGTCTATCCTGTTATTTAACAGATAGTTGGGAGAGAAAAGATGGATTCCTGCCTTTCCCAAGCACATTCAAGCGAGAGTAAACTTAGTGAACGTGCCTGAACGTGCCTGAATTTTGAACTCTGCTCACTGATTCCATATTTGGCGCTATTATACTACCTGCTCATTCAATGAAACATTACTAATTGTACTATACTGGTCTTCATTTCAAGAATGTGATGCTCAGTGGGTGTTTAGATTATACAGGAGTAATCTACAATGAGCTCCATATAATTAAATTGAACAAATATTGCTCTTAATTTGTCCAGCTGAAGAAAGGAATTGATAAAAGAAATTACCGTACAGATGCAAAGGAATGAAATGGATTCCACCAGGTTACCGCTAGAGCGTGTGTTTATTTGAAAACGAAACGAAAATTTATAATTATTTCATCGGGACGTTTCCCCACATTAGTTGCATTCAGGATATACTTTTGAAATCATTTCGCTTCAAACAAGACAATAAAAACGCTAATACGCAAGGGAGTTACTGAGTGTGAGATAATACGAGAAAAAGAATAACATTATAAGGAGAAATTACAATAAAAGTAGGGGAATTAAGAAAACCGAAGATAACGATTGACATTGCATTTAATATTTGGAAATCAAAGTTGACTGGAAAGCAAGACAACAGAAAATGTTCTACAATTCAGAAGTGCGAGGGAAGAAGTTGTTAGCATAGAACTTACGGTTACATCTAGCCATTTTAACTCTAAAATGATGAGACTTAAATTTGTAAAGTTTAGCTACCAAAGATAAAAACTTATTAGAAAAATTACAACGAAAATATTTAAAAAAAAAAAAGCTACGTTACGTCAATGAGAACGTGACTAGATACTAGTTCAGGACCGATAACATTACAGATTCTTTTTTGAATCTCTAAATACATAGCAGAAGTACTATACCAGATGTAACAAAAATATTCAATTCATGGACGAATGGCGGACTTATAAATATGTAAGATAGGTTCTGGCGAGTAAAATTGTTTAGTGCGGCACAGTGAAACAACTTTTCTAGCAGACTTAGCAATTGATTTAGTATAATCTTAACACTTCTTTTCAACAAAAAACGTTACCCGAGAAGACGACAAGAAGGAGACAAAGATATTTGCAGATGGATGGAGAGTGAATGCCTTTTCTATAGTGCCAGAGATTATGTCTAATATACTGCAGTCCTGGGAAGAGGGGAAGCGATAAAGAAAAGATAGATATCTAAGAGAGTGTAGTAATGAAAGACGGAAGCACATGAAAGAGTTGTCTGCGAACTCGTGAGACAATGCCCTTGCCGCCGGAAGATTAGCTGGATTAATTATTTGCTAAAAAAAATGAATTCTGAGGAACGGAATTTTGAAGCTTCCAAAAGATGACAAAAGACCAAGCTTGTTGTTCATTAATGCTAAATCATTTTTTAATGACTGTTTTATTTCTATTTAATAATCGTAACAAATATTTAACATTACTCAATATTTTCATTATTCATGTCGGAAAAATTAATATTTAAAATCAATAGATAGATAGATAGATAGATAGATAGATAGATAAATTTTCTTTTCAGTTTTCTTTAATTATGTAAATGTCCTCTTGAGAGAAAAAAAAACAAAGTTTTACTAAAAAAAAAGGAATATTCGTGCATATGGATATCCTATTAGCATTGACAAAAATTTAAATTTCTTTTCAATTTTATTTCTTTTCTCGTCATCCACTTAATCCACTGAAAAACATTCTTAAATAACTGAGATCCACATTTCTTAAATGCCAGTTTTTATCTTGTATGATTTTAATCCTCAATAAAATGTGGAAGATTTAAATTAAGTTTATGATATAAAGTTGACACTTTTTTCAATTTTTTCCCCATTCTTATTTTTTGTAATTTTTATTATTATTATTATTATTATTATTATTATTATTATTATTATTATTATTTCTGCAAACACAAATCGAAAGAAAAACCAAAGAGAAAACTTTAAGAAAAAACAATCTAGATCCCATAAAAATCTAATAGTAAAATTCCATAGTTTGTAGGATTTCTGAAACGTGTCAGATTAATATAATTGAATTTAAAATGTGTAAATCTGATTTGCACATGTATTTGCCCACCGTCACATCTGAGCACATGAATAAAATCTTGCAAGTATGCAAACAGAAGGAAACTAAAACAGACTTATGTCTACTGATGATAATATTCTTAAAGAATTTACTGGATTTTGGGTGGTGTAGTTAGGAGTTGACGGAAATTTTAGAATTGATTGAGTTCTTCAAAAAATATCCATCTTGCTGACCATTATCTTGTGCTGCTTCGACAGCTGCAACAGTTACATAAACGCTATTCACATCGCTATAGTCCTCGCTCTACATGTAGCATATGAATTAAAATTAATAGAAAATTCATTAGGAATTCGTAATTATAGTAAACAAAGAAGAATGTTAATTACAATTGAAAAATAAAAGTAGCATATAATTTATGGTCCTTAGCAAGAACAGCCGAAAATGCGAGCTATGGTTTGGAGATGTCAGACTCAAGCAAGTACAGAAATTTAAACATTGAAGAAGTGTTTTGCAAAACAGAAAAATATAGAAGTCCGATAACGTATTTCAATAACGAAAGGTGCTTTCTAAACAATAGATAAGGTATTAAAAAGAGGAAAATTTCGTTAGAAACAAAGAAAAGAGTGTTCAATTGCAATGTAATATCAATCCACTTATATGGCAATGTGTGCTGGACAATTTCCTCAGAAATGTAAAGTATGAGGCAATTAATATTTGGTTCTACAGAAGGATGCAGAGAATAGCATAAACAGAGCATTTAAACAAAGATAAATTTTTAAGGAAAATAGAAATCAAAAGGGCAATTATACACAGAATCAGTAAGAGACAGTTGAAATTTCTAGGATACATAATGGGAAAGAAGTATTAGAAAATTTCACACTCACAAGACATATTAGAGGCAAAACGAAATGGCGGGTAAACTACATAACAAGCCTGTGTAAATGAATAGCAGAACAACGGGTGGAAGACATGTCAAGGCGACAAAAATTGCTAAGGATTACAAAGGATAAGAAGTTGTGAAGAGATATAACAAAGAATATTAAATCATTGAAATATATAATGCAATGTTACGCAAGTGACGAATGTTTCAATGAATAAAACATTCATTGTTTTCAATAATTTTTCTTTTTAAATATTTAAAAATAGTTTTCGAAAAAATAAACATCTGATGAACGATATAAAAATTACGATTTTACTAATTACGAATTCTACGAAAAAAGCGTATTTTGTTGCTATTGTAAATTACAGATCTTTAAATCACGAAACAAAAATGCAATAAATTGGCAGATTCAAGCAGATATTGTCTTGTCTTCTTCATGTGTATATCGATCAGGATAAACTACGACGAATTCGAAACTGAACCCCTTGAATCTACGGGTGGAAACTTCTCTTTCCACTATTGACGTCTAGTTCTTATTTTATTTAGCACTGTTCACTTATTGCTCATCCGTTTCCACTTAGTGAAAGTATACACTGCCCGACCCATGGATTGAACTCACAACCACTATGTCACCAAATTAACAAACCAACGATTTTACCCACTAAGCCATCATCCCGTTGAAGAATTGCTAAAGAAGGCCGGAGGTCACAATGACTTAATCTTTGTCATAAAACCAGCAGGACAGACCTTTTTTCCAAACTTATTTCAGGTATACACCTGAGGCCTATCTACATATACAGTGCTGCACAAAAGTAAGTGAAGTCTTAAGATAATATTAACAAAAATGTATCTTTTTTTCAGATATCCAACAAATCTTAATTAAATTATATATTCATTAAGAAAAACTTTTATTAACCGATTTACAACCACTTTCAAAATTTTATCATGTTGGAATAAAAATATTAATTAAAAATTAAAAATTATGATATGTAAAAGTAAGGGAACCCTAACATGTAATATTTGTTGAATCCTCCTTTTGAGGTCACGACGTCGACCATTTTAAGATTCTGGCAATAGTTTTTTTTTTTTTTTTTCAATTTTTGATCATTCACCTTAAGAAAACTCGCACAGTCGCTCGATATTGCTTGGGTTTATTGTATAGGCTTCTTTAACATGAATCACAAATGTTCAATTGGGTTTACATCAGGACATTCACTAGACCATTCCAAGATTTGAAATTTCTTTTTTCAAAAACCTTTTGTCGATTTGCTTTGATGCTTCGGAACATTGTCCTGTTGAAAGATCAAGCCCCAACCTAAACCCAACTTTCGAACCGCGAGCAAGATACTTTGGTTCAGAATTGTTTGGTATATTTCAGGTTACATTGTGCCGTCAATGCATACTAATTTGTATGTCTCAGCTGCAGTAAAGACTCACATATCATAATGCTGCTGCTGCCGCCATGTTTAACTGTTGGCACAAAATTCTTCTCTTCAGAAGCTTTATTTAGGACCGCCAGACATACCACCTATCGTTCCTCACCAAAAGCTCTAGTTTGATCTGATTCGACCATAAAATATTTTGTCAGAATGTTTCTAGCTTTGGCATAGATGAGTGGAGTTTGTTTCTGCTTTTTCGTAGGCAGTAGTTTTACACATTCTGCCATTATTTTATATAATTTGTTTGTCTGACGACATATTAACTTCCGATGAGTCATTTAATGACGAAATTTAATTTATTTCGAAGCTTTGAAGTAATGCAAATATGATATATGTTATTCTACTTTCACAATTGAATATATGGTAGATGATACTCCGCTTTTGTGCATATACATGTTTGTGCATATATGATTATTAGAGACAGTGGAATGTGTGCTTTATGTTGTAGTTTTGTTGAAATTATATTTTGAAATACAGTGATTTCTTTAAGAAATTGTAGGATATTATATGGATAAATGTCATGAAAGAATTATTGCATGTTGGTAATTTTACTATAAATAGGTATTGTTAGCAATTTTTTTATATAAAAATATATTTCTAGTATTTTCACTATAAAAAGGTATTTTTATACTTTCATAGTTTTTTGTTTTTCTTTGGGTGGGGGTTCACTATTTGCCCATAACTGGGACCTTAACAGGCGCTACCACACCAGATGAGGTTGGACCTGGGAACAACAGCAATTAAAAGGTGGTTCCACTCTCCTCAAAACCTCCAGTCTCCCGAACACTGGCCTTGTTGCCAGATGTGTTTCATTCTGCTATAAAGAACGGCATCGTTCAGATTCTGTCGCACTGTAGACGTATGCACACTGATTCCGACACCGGCCATGGAACCTTGGAGATCCGCAGAGATCACAACATGATTCGCCTGGACTTGCCGAACTATATGTCTTCTTGCTCTTGCAGTTATTTTTCGCGGACGGCCACTTCTTGATTGCGATGCCATCATACTAAAGGCCTTCTAATTATAAATAATTTGTCGCAGAATGAATTCGTATACCCCAAATAGTTTTGATAGGATTTTTTAGCCTTCTCGATCACTTTAGGCTTCAAATATGCGTTTATTTATAGCTTTGGCATTTTTTTTTTTTTTTTTTGATCTTGGCATATTTTCTTTTTAATTAATTCTGCACTCTTTTGCATAAACATTGCATTTTCTTGGTTGACTTCAGTATACACAGCTCATCAAAAAAATGAACACGTGTCATTTTGGTTTTCACACGCGCACAAGAATTTATTTTCACTGGCAACCATGTTAAACAAAAATGTAGATTATAAAGTTAAGAGTTTACTTTTGCACATCGCAATTTTTAATTAATATTTTTATTCAACTTGACATAAAATTTAATGTGCTTGTAATTCGTTTAATAAAGGTCTTTCTTCATAAATATATATTTTAATTAAGATTTGGTGATTATCTGGAAAAAAGAACAATTATAAAAAATATTATCTTAGGGTTCACTTCCATTTGCGCAGTAATCTGTATTCAACAGTAATCAACGTGTTGCAGTGATAAAAAATATGGAGAAAATTATACTACAAATTGTATACTGTTGACATGAAAGCATTAGAATTTTGAGCCATAAATTTACTTCTTAATTTTTGTTGGCCTCGACAATCTAAGTGTAAAGATCACGACTACAGTGAGATTGATTTTCCACAATTTTAACTCTGCATTATAAATATCTAAGTATAAACAATACTGTAATATTTAATTATTATTCATTGAATACGATTTGAATTTAAATATCGTTCTAATAGAAGAATTCTTTGTTTTAATATTATATTCTTTTAAGTCAACCTTTTTTTATCTAACATACGAGCTATTTGATAAGCATACTAACATATTTCAAATTCCAGAGACAGAATGTTATATAATAAAAAAAATCAAAGGCTAATGAGGCTTAAACCTAACATAGGGATGGCTGGAAGGACTTAACATGAATTGGCATAAAATCCTTAAGGTGGAAATCAGAGTGTGACTCTCAGTATCGAAGCAATATCTTGTTATTACCCAAATGAATATCATATTAAAAAGAGCAATTTTAAGTGCAATGATATTTATATTTGTAGCATTTAACTAATGTTATCAAAACATTTTCAATCAAGGACATCGTTTATCATTTAAAAGACGGTATCAGTTTACATCATTTTAGTTAATAAACTTCGTTAACTATTTGTGACGAAACTTCTAACGCAAATATAATGTTCATAATTTTAATGTTCTTTTGATCAAATTAACTTGAAAACATTGAAGAAAATATTTACTTAAATAATCCAACCAAGTTTCAGTAGCACTCTTTCCTCCCTGACGGTCTGATTTTTTAATTCTATTTAAACTGTCTTAATTTCTTTTGCATTTTCCCTGGTTGACAAGTTGATTCTTAATGATAAAGTTGACGAGTCGGAAAAGAGGTGCGGCCCGTTTGCCTATTTGCACAATGGGCTCTAAGTGATATTGTATGTACCATGTCAACAAGCTGATAGCCATACATCGTGCTGTGTTTTTGTTTTGTTTTTCGTCGAATGACATATCAGAATTATAGGTATCATCAAAACCATCAGTATTTTTTCATAATTACTCCCACTGTAATATCTGTTTATCTATTACTTCTCTTGTTTCTGCGTACATATGTTATGCTTTCATTAGATCGTGTAATGCTTCACCAACAAAGTGGTAGATATAATATAATTGCATTGAGGACATTGTATTTAAATGAAGATAAGCTACGGCTCAGGAGGTTAAGGATTCAAATCTCACCAAAAATATTTTAATTCATATGTTTAACTTCATATACAAATAAAACATACGAAAATCACTATTTACACTCAGACAAATATCCTCATTGTTGTTCTCATTATCACAACGTTTCGGCTGTTATGTCTCCCAGCCTTTTTAAGGTGTCTTTCGATCCGAGTAACGTACAAGAAATTTTGAACCGAACATTTTATTGAATCTACGGTAGTGGTAGATTGTTTTCGTTTCACTATCCATATGTAGGGATATCTCGTTCGTTTTCAGTACTTCCTAGTTATTGCTCTGTTTCCACTGAGCATGAATCTGCACTACTCAGCCTAGAGATTGAACTTACGATTACCATACCAGCAAATTCATGAACCAGCGCTTTAATCTAATAGACTAGTGTATCATTTTTTTCCAAAAATTAAATCAATAAAAATAAAGAAAATTCATAAAACAGATGTTAATGTAATTTAAATTATGGGTTAAATGTAAATAAAAAAATAGCATTTAAATAATAATTTGGATATAAAATAAATGCCAAATTAAATACTATATGTTTATATATTCCTTACAGGAAAATAAATGGATTTGTATTTATAGTTTTGTAATTAATATTTTAAAATGACTGGGTTGAAATTATGATTCAGTAGGAACTGTGCAAATCACTGCAATCCAATGTACAAACCAGAAAATATCTTAGAAAACAAAGAAATATACACTTGTCTGCGGCTTCGAGGTTTAAACAGATCACCCAATCCAAATGAGAAGATCATATATAGTTGTCCTGGATTTCTCTGTTTCGGCAGAACAGAGTGTGAACGAAAGAAAACGGAAAGCTGAAAAATGCCTAAACATTGCATGAGAATTGAAAAGAATTACGAAAATGAAGGTGATAGTTCTGTAGTGTTTGGAAAGTTCCTAGAGAACCTTACAAAACGGTTGGAAAAAATGGACAATGAAAAACAATCAAAACTATAATTTGCGACAGATTTATTAAAAGTCGAAAAAGTAACAGAGAAAATTGCTGGAATATTGAGAAATTGCGTTCTCGCTTAATCTTCCGCTCGTACAACCAGATACAAGTAGTGCGAAAATCCAATGAATAGATAATAACAAAAAAAAATAATTATAGAATAAAAGCAAATAATTATAAGAAAAGCAAAAACGACTAGGTGAATTCCCTTATATTCAAAATGTCTTACACTATTTTTAAACATGTCAGACGAATAGGAGTGACGTACCAGATATGTTTTGATGAGTCGTCAGGCATGAAATTGAATATTTCCAAATTTATAAACATAAATAGCATACGCAAAACCTAAAATGGAGTTTAAAAACTGGATAATATCGAGTAAAAAATTTATGATTATCAAAAAAAATCAAGTTAATGAGCATAGGCGTTGCGATAGCAGAAAATAAAACTTTTAGATCTTTTTGCGAAGGCGCGCATTTTGCCTCAATAACTTTATGACGATAACATTCGCATTTCTCATAACTAAATACCAAAGGATAACGGTTTCTTTCGATTTAATGTCAAAACGTACAATAAAAAATATATTTGATCTTTCTATAATTCTATTCAGATTTTATAGCTATGGCATTTAATCTGTTTGGCATTTGTTTGCATCAAGTCATGAACCAAGAAAAGTGGAGGGTTGGATAGATTACTATCGCCCACACAAAACCAATAGTACAATAAAGTAGTCCACAAGAGGTTATCTCTTGATGTTTAAAAAATTGTTTATTATTATATTTTACATGTGTTACAAGGAAACAAATAACAAGCTACGCACTTAATAAATCGATTCTTTGAATATTTAAAGACTATATTGCCTGAGTTTTATTATAGTAAACATTTCATTTTGTTTAGATTAGTGTACTCATCTGAATATGTAGAAACACTGTATTTCAGTATACGATGTAGACAACAGAATTACTGAACAGATTAAGCTTAATTTTGGACTTTTTAAATCCCAGCGTCCAAAACTCATCTTAGTAACTCGCTTCATTGTCACAGAAAAGGAAAAAAAAACTTTAAATTACCATACATCTAAACCGGCTAGTAAATGCTTAACAAAGAAAAGAATTGTGAACTACGCTGCATTACAAATTATGGAACACGCTGTGCTGCATTTGTTACTGAACATATTTTATAAGCATTACTTTTAAAGCTTAAATTTTGCATTTGCTAGTGTTTCTATTATTTTGTATTTCACCAGTGAAAAAGAAACCGCTGCCTTTTATAAAGAGAGTATAATAAGGCCGTAGAATGGATGGGGCAGAATGTTATAATCTGACATGATTGGCTGGGATACCACCTTAACGCAGGGAGCAAACTTTTTTATGAAAAGCAGCTTCAAAATTTTCACATATACAAATTATGGTAAATATACTAATTTTCTTACCACAAGGTTCGAAAAAAGAGAGGGGAAAAGATTGATTAAGTTTTTCATATATAGGAACAAATTAAAAAGAAGGAATTAATTAAAAGGACTAATTGGTTCCCATAATCTGATACGATGAATGAAGTTCGAAGGTAGAGAACACGAACTTAACTCAGAGTTAAACAAATAGATTGTGTTTAAACCGAATACACTCTACTCTATTCTTGCTGCATTTAGGATGAATTGGAATATTGATGAGATGGCGTTTACCAAACTGCCAACTTTAGATAAAACTAACCCGAAAAAATACAAATATTTACATAAAATAATAACCGGCAATGCGCTCTTATTCTTAGGAGGTTAACCAGATAATTGGGTCGAACGCACTGGGTCAGCTGACTTAATTCGGCCGAGAGAATATTTTGTCTACGTCAGCTTATCGGTCAGGTGAAGAATCGGACCCGCACAGGGAAGTATCTTGGTCGTCCATCATCGATGACAAGACAAAGGGATATATGTCCCATATTTTTGGCACGCGTACAGCCAAAGCGACAGTTTGAGACATCTCCCGACACAGTTCCGCGAGAGTTCTAGCTAGTCATGCCGAAATATGGCCAAGAGAGTACGAGGGGTTGCAGTGGTCGTCGTACAGTCAAGACAATGTGCCAAATAGTTTAACAGCCGATATTTCACAACAATGACGACTGCTACTACTAAAGGAACTAACTAATAGCAACGTAATTCTTTAGACCAGTGACTATAATCTCATTGATCAGTCGAGGTAGATCGATCGGAATGTGTATTGTGCTATGCCGATAAATCGTGAGAAGGATAGTCTTTTTTTTAATGGTGTTCACTCTGTAAAAAGCGCAAGAACAACTCGAAGTTGAATGTTAGAGAGTAAGAGGTACAGTTTATGATAATATGTGGGTAAAATAATGGTTGACCCTAGACTTGAACAGATTAAGGCTGTGATCGGAGAACTATCCTCTTGAGAATCGGTTTCAAAAAGCGGCGACTCGTGGAAACAAACTTTTCGAGTGGAACTTACATCTCACCAATGGAATACGAAGAGAATGAAGGTAGTCCGTTAAAATGTGAATGTCATTGCCGGTCTTCGCTGTGAAGGTTAGAACTGGTGGAACTGAGGAACACTTAGTTTGAACACTTGCATGGAAATAACGCTAGAGCAATGAGAGTCTTGTGACGTTTCGTCTATGAGAAAGAGAGTGTATGGTGGAAAATAATTCGTCATCTATAATGAAGCGGATACGGTTTTGAATCTAGACTGTAAAGTGAAGACTGGGAAGCTCCTACCCATATATGGCAGTATTATTCCATTTTCTTCCTAATCTGGCTCTTTTAAAGGAAAAGGATAAAAGACGGAGTTAGGTAATTACTGGTGCGGGAATCGTTACAAGTTTATAACTAACCATGACCAATAAAACGGCAATCTTTCGCTATTGCAATTTGCCAATTTGGCCTTTTTGTCTTCATTTAAAAATCCTCGAAACTTTCAATATTATTTCATTGCGGTGCGTAACCGTCGACACCTCATGAACATTTTGGCATTTAGCCTGGTGATCCCTTCAAATCTGAGACAAAACTTAACTAGAGGGGTCTTCTATCGCATTACCGGTTCATGATCAGGGATCGAATAGGTATGTTACAATGTTAATAAAAATCCTAAGTAAAGAATGATTTAAATGACTGAAAATCTCTGAATGGTATCATATCCCAGATGAATAAATATTTGCTACCCACAATTATAATTCTACACCATTTTCCATTATTTTTTTAGATCGCAGAGTGTATAACATCTAAAGAATATAAAAAGTCCAAGTCGTGGCATGTTGTTATTATTACGAGCAGAATGAGTGTAAGATTAATACGAAGTAAAAAAGAAAATAGTGATAACAATTAGAAAGAAACATCTGGAATTTTCAGGACTGATAACGATAAAGGCTTGGAGAATCTGGCGCATCGAAGGCTAGAGAAAAAACAGCGAGCAACTTACTTGACAATTAGGTCCAAATTCAAAGAGGTTCTGATTGATTTGTTTTTTATGTCTTATCAACTTTTTGCGGGTAATTTAAGACCAGAAAATACTTCTAACTTGTAAGAATTCTTTTGGAGATAATAACGGTTTACTGATACAAGTCTTACTAATTAACCCATAGCTGTGGGGGGAAGAGTTGAATTAATACCTTTCCCATGTCCGTAAGTGATTATAACGAAGCTAACTGGAAATGGAACCCAGCTCTCCGATTTTCAATTCTGAACCGTTGTCTAATACACCACCTGCACATCCAAGCTTATAGTACCTGGTATTTCTACGAGGTCACTCATCTAGGTACTGACCAGGGTCGATGTTGCTTAACTTCAGTGATAATACGAGAACAGGTGTTTCAACGTATATGGCCGTAAGCCAATATATGGAGGACTAGGTGCCACAAAGAGGAAGAGAATTTATACAAGAACAGGTATTATTAAGAGAAACAAAATTCAGGAAGCTCTGGAGGACACGGATCAGCCACGATCTTAAGAAAAATGACACATAAAAATAGAGAAACGACTTGACAACTTTTAGAAAATGGATGGAGGAAAACGAAATACAAAGAGAATTTATAAAAGCATGTATTACTGAGGGCAGCAAAAGACGGAAAGTCGTGGAGGACCATGATTTATCTCGTACTAATGGGGAAGGAGACAGAGAAAGAGAGAACTGCTTGACAAATTTAAGCAAATGGAGAGAAGAAAATATGATAAAAGGTATAAAGCAATAGAGAAATAAACTGTAATTTAAGACAGGAAATTATGAAGGACCGTGATCACCCATGTCCTGAAGGTACATGGCACACAAAAAAGAAAGAATTTGATAGATTTAAGCAAATGAATGAATAAACAATAAATATAAAAACAAAGAGGAGTCATAATGAACGGGTATTACTAAGAGCAGCAAAAAACATGACGCTGTGGAGGACCGTGATTTCTTTCTTCTTGATGGCAAGTGACACATAGAAAGAGGGAATCTACTTGACAAATTTACACAAATGGATTGTCGAACAAGTAATACTAAGACAAAGAGGAATCATAGAGAAAGGGTATTACCAAGAGAGGCAAAAGACGAGAAGCTGTGGAGTACCACTATTGCTCTCGTTCTGATGGCAAATGGTACATAGAAAGAATCTACTTGACAAAATTTAAGCAAATGTATGGATGAAGAAGAAATACAAGGAGAACGAAGAGTAAAAAAGAACGGGTATTACTAAGAGCAGAAAAAGACAGGAAGCTGTGGAGGACCGTGATTTCTTTCTTCTTGATGACAAGTGACACATAAAAAAAGAGAACCTACTTTAGAAATTTAAGTAAATGGATTGTCGAACAAGTAATACGAAGATAAAGAGGAGTCATAAAGAAAGGGTACCTAGAGCAGCAAAAGACAGGAAGCTGTGGAGGACCGTTATTCCTCTCGTCTTGATGGCAAGTGGCACATAGAAAGAAAGAAGCTAATTGACAAATGTAAGGAGATGGAGGGTAAATCAAGCACAATATAGAGAAAAAATATCATAAAATATTTGCGGGAGCCACAAATGACCGGAAAGCGTGGAGAACCATAGTCACTTATGTTCACTAAGAACACAACAGAGAAAGATTGAGTGAGAAAGAGAGGAAGTGGCAGAGAGGCAATAATAGGATTCAGGGTGCTATCTCAGAACATATATTTCGTTTCATCTGCAGGTATAATTAAAATGTACACATTTCGATTTTTCTATAATTCACAATTTACATAATATTGATTTTTTTAAATGTTTTAAAATATGGATAATGATTTTTAATTTTTAATATATGATTACATGTTTCATAGTTATATATACTCATGGCACGATCAATAAGGAAATAATTTTTGAAAGTGTTAATACATTCCATGATGCACTACGCAAACAGCGTCTTTTAGGAAAAAATATTATCGTCTGCTAAATGGAAGAAAAGATCGTTTGGTCATAGCGACTGATGAGAGGCCAAAGAGAAACTGCGTGTTTCATAAATTCGTTGAGATGGATTATTCTGAAGTTGTAGAAGCAAAGACTTTTCTCGTAAGTATTTTGAGATTTCTATACTGAAATATATGTTTGTTTCAAATATACATTTCTTAGCCGTCGTTTTTGTTTGTTTTTATGTCGAAAAAAACTGTCCGCTCAGCGTAACTCTTGTTTATAAAATGAATACGTTTTTATTTTATAATATTACTTTCAACAATTTAAATTCTGAAACCTTGTTCAGGTAAAGAGTTCATATAGTTATATCACACTGAATTTTTAAGTATTTATTTTAAAGACTTGTCACCAAACGCAAAAAATATTCCTGAAAGTCACCAGAAAAATAGAAGAAAACTAAAATATTTTTTAAAAATGCTCAAATAAACTTTCATCATGTTTAAAATTGTATGATTTTAACCGAACGATACATATATCTTTTAAAAGAGATAAAAAAGGATACTTACTAAAACATCTGTTGCTTTCAGTGATGTAGTATTATTATACATTTTAATTATAATCCGTTATAGAAGGATGGTTTTAAAATCAGATTTAAAAACGTTTAAAATCCTGTTTTTTTCCGAGCTCTCAGGCCTTACTGTCAGTTCCACGACAAATTCGATTATTATATGACGAAAACATATAACAATCGATACAATATTAATGTTGATTTACTTATTATCATTATTTGAATTTTAAATATGTATGTATGTATGTATGTATGTATGTATGTGCATATGTATATGTGACAAAAAGTATTTGCCCGCAAATACGAGACCCGGATGAAGTTCACATCCGGGTCAATAAGAAAGAATGGGTGGAGTTCATCATATTTAAAGATGTAAGCAGCAGGTGACATTTTATAGCTGCAAAATTATAACCTTTCCTGAAGATCCTTTACCAAGAGCGTGAAACTTAGGTAGCATATGTAGTGTGAATTTTGCGTATTAAATACACACACATATATATGAAGAAACTATTTGTTTAAACATTGTTTGTAATGGATACTCATATTTGAGTAAATTTTTTATCTGTATCTACCGGCCTGAATATTCGAGAAATCTTGTTAGAAAATATGCGCCCACCGGCAGGATTCGAACTTGTGTTCCCTAGAGGAAACTGTCATTAGATTTAACATGACTTAACCAATCGGCCACGTACGACTTCCTGCTACCGCAAGACCCGGATAATCCTTTTGAATACATATTTTTCCTGATTCTCGAAATATACATATTTTCTCTGTTTCGTATCTTAACGTAAACAAAGATAATATTTTAGGAAATTGATTAAATTTGACATATCTTTAATTATTAAACAGTATATTTATTTATTAATTATTGAATATGATGAAGAGAGTATGAAGGTACTAAAGAGAAAAAGGACTCCGATAAATATTTACGAAGCTTAAAATAGACGGATGAAGGGCTAATGTTCGTTAGAAAGATTTTGTTGTCCCAGTATTTTAAATGGGGTGGACTTTTCTGCCTTGAAAATCAAAATTCAAAATCGTGCCTTGGGATTGAAGATAGTTACGATTGGTGTCTGTGAGAATTGTTTTATCATCCATCCATCCACCAAAATATAGTTTCAACCGAGAGAAAATCTCTCTATAAAAGAGTGTAGCCTCTGTCTGTCTGTTTGTTATCAAAATCCTCTTAGGGATTTGAAGATAGACCCCCCCCCCAATAACCATATATATTCTGAAACTACATTACCCAGAGTACTTGGATAAGTATATTTCATTTTGATCAAAGGCGCGGGGGCGGTGACACCCACGTGAAATTTTTTTCCCTTTGATATAAATTAAATTTAAATTTGAACAAGAGAATAGCTCCTAGGGCACTTGGATAAGTATATTTCATTTCGAGTAAAGTTTGCTGCTCGGTGGGGGGACCCGCACTGAAATATTTTCCTTTGATTTAAATTTAAATTTGAACAAGGGAATGTTATCCAAAATATGGAAGGGGAATGTCAGAAGATGGAGTCACATCGGCAAGAGCAAAATGAGACAATATGGACGTCAAGTTGAGCAAGAAATCATCAATCAGTGGGTAGTGTCTTACAATATATATTTGTTGCGATAATTCACCTGTCAAAACAAAATTGAAATCTGCTCATCAATTCATTCAATTAATTATTGCATCAAATACATATCTAAGTGGTCAGATCAAGCTGTTTTTGCACACAAACACCCAATGATTTTTTTCGCTTTGGTTTAAATTTGAACAAGGGTATGACACCTATCCAAAATGTAGAAATCTATATTTTCATGGCAATTTTTTTGATGGCCTTTGTTCCTTAGTGAACCTGGACTGCTTGCTAAGCATGCTAGTAGATTGACAACTAGGTCACACCGTTTTCCTATTGAACTCGCTAGATGCAACCATCTATTCTATTCTAATAGTTTCTCTTATAGAACTTCTCGGCTATGGATTCCCGTTCCGAGTTCTTGTCTTCCTGCCATCTACAATTTCCCTATATTTAAATGCAACATCAATTGTCATCTTGTCTTCCTAAATCTTGTTCCTTTATTGTCTTTTCCTCACTTCTTCCCACTAAAGTTTTCTCATTTCTGTAACCACCTACTAATGTATCGACTTGTTTGAGGTGAAATGATTAAAAAAAATGGAGAGGATATATTCTGTTCTATGAAGTACATTCTTGCCGAGACAATTTTGTCCCCAGGGTTATAAAGTGGCATAGCCTAACATATATCACGTGTATAAAACGACCTAGCTTAGTATACTCTGTGTTGGTTGGATACTCTGGGTTGGTTGTATAGTCTAGGTTGCACAATACAAGTTATAAGTGGTCTAACTAAATGTTGTCTCATTATGTCCCACACATGGCCCCTGGTGGACGATTCTGACGATCATGACGACCAGGGAATCTGTCAAACATCTTGCAATGCATGTTGAGTAGTACTTAGGAGAGCATTTTTTCCAATCAGAAACGTACATCGATTTGCTGTTCACTTGTAACAACACTGTGTGTGCATGGTGTTGTCCAACGTTCCCTGTATGTAATATTTAGGTGACAGATCGGATCTACAACACATTTTGGAAGATACAGATGAAGCTATGCTGAAAAAGAAGACAAAGGAGAATCCACAGTATCAAGGCAATATGCATAATATCTCCGACTGGGCCACTCCGATGTGGTACAATGGTTAGCAAGCTTGTGTCGCTAAATCAATTACGACTGAATAGTGAGTTCGATCCTAACTGGCATCTAAGCTACGCTTATAAAATTACCATAGTATCTCCAACTATCATATGTGCATACAATATAAATATATATATATATATATATATATATATAAAGTTATAGCCTCTGTTTGTTATCGAACTCCTCCTAGGGTATTGGAGATAGATCCCCATAATCACATATATTCTGAAACTATATTACCCAGGGTACTTGGATAAATATAATTATTTTGGTCGGTGGGGAAGGGGCTTATAAAACCCCCAGTGAAAGATTTTTTTCCCTTCCATATAAATTAAATATAAATTTGAACGCGTAATAAATTTTAGGGTACTTGGATAAGTATATTTCATTTTGATCAAAGGGATCCATGGGGAACACAAACCCCCCACTGAAAATTCTTTCACCTTTGATTTAAATTAAATTTAAATTTGAATAAAGGAATGACTCCTATCCAAAATATTTGTCATGTTTGTTTACTTGTGTTTCTGCTTCAGCATACTAAAATTTTCTATGAAGGATGGTCCTCGCTATAGGTTTTATTCGCTCGAAACCATTTATAACCATTGATCTGAGAAAGCAATTGTATACAACTGACATTTTAGATATGCTCTTACAAATGTTTTTTCACTCTAAATACGTCCAGTTATTTGCATATTTATACTCACAAATATATATATATATATATATATATATATATATATATATATATATATATATATATATATATATATATATATATATATATATATATATATATATATATATATATATATATATATATATAGGTTGTACATTGTACAAATAGCCTTGAGAAAGGAATGGAATCATCTATTCTCCTCCGATCTCTGGGTTAACTAATAGGAGACATTGATCTGTTTCACCTTGTCCAGCTGTTTGGTATATTATGTGCACCAGTTCTATGTATTGTTCTTTCGAAAAGTGTTGTTTGTTCTGCACAAGCCTTCACTACTATACAATGTGCAGCATAAATTCCGTGACAAAAAAAAATCTCCTGAAAAATATATTATATAGGTACCTCTACTAATTCGGTATACGTAAGATTTAAAATGAATTTTAAAAAAAGAAAAAGCTTACTTGAAGCTTCCATTTTAGCTTTAATTGAAAGCTAAACGATTTAAAATTTACTCTGTGGTGTATTTCAAACGGAAATCATATTGATCTAAACCGATTTGTTTTCAGTAAAAGCCATAAAAACGGCTATTTTGACATATTTGGAAACAAAAGTTAATTCTCTCATGCAAAAATAAAACATATATTTCTAAAGCGTTATTTGAGGAAAATTAGCAAATTTAAAGTTAAACTAATTTGATTTGGGAAAAATATTACTTACTTATAGCATAACATGTTGTATACAAGCATTTATTAACTACGGGGTCTTGTTTTTCTGACGAGTTAATCGCTTTATTGACAGCCAAATGACCGCTGAACGTATTCATACTTAAGTATGATGGAGCAGACGATAAAGTTTATGAAGGATTTTTCCCGTAAGTGGGGACAACCCCTAAAACACACGAGCTTTTAATGATAACGTTCTAGCTTTAAACATCCATACTTAGAAATTCTGCAAGTATACCACACATATAAAAACAAATCGAAATTCTTTTAAAAATATTCGGGGTGGTCAGATTGTAATAAGATTAGTAAATATAGTTTTACTTAATAACAATATTTCCTAAGAGTTATCACATTAAAACTAAATTTTAAAAGATTTAAATTGTAAAAAAAGAAAACAAATCTTGTAAAAATTGTAAAATTAATTTTTCATCGATTTTTTTTCTTCAGATAATATTGTCTTTAATATATATTATTTATAATAGCAATTAAAAGCTTCTCTATTTAAATAATATCTTAGTTTTATTGTGTTTGTTATTTTTTGATTCAGAACAGATTTTAAGTAAGACGGTGCCCGATTTTACAAAAAAATCGGTGATTTAAATTCATCAAAAAGTTCTACTTTTAACTAATATAGTCACTAAAAATTATCACGTTGAATTTCTCAAGTTAAAATTAAGTAAGGGGATGAAACACATGTAAAAAATATTTTTACCTTAATTTTTTAATAAAAAAGATTTAAAAATTAATTGTATTCATTTGTGAATAATACCTGAAAATTTAACTATAATTCGAGAATTACTTGATTTTTGCAAAAATTTCCAAGTTGCAAATTTCCAAATGTGTCTATCACTGCAAAAAAGAGGCTAAAATTCGATATGCTAAAAGTTGGTACAACCGCTGACGCAAGAAAAACAATTTTTTTAATCAAAATTTAGAATGGTCAAAAAAGTAGCAAAAAATTTAATTAAATATTAAATAGATACTTTGATCCTTTCTCTTAATAATAACAAAGATTTTGACGATAAAACTGTTTTTATTATGTTTGGAGCATGTTTTCACCACGGTGTGATGATTCGTTAGCGATTTCGTGGAGGTACTTAATATTATATCAGGATACAGATTTAATAGAAAGTATGAATCTGCTGAATAGCATCAGAAAATACCATTCAATATAGTTCAGTGTAGTCTTCATCATACGTCGAACTCTTTCGGGAAAGTCATTGGTAACAGCACGTACAATTTTCATGGGCATTTTCCCATAATCTCTTCAATTTTCCCTTCAGAACTCAATATTGTGGTGTGGAATAGAACAGGCCTCACTCTCAAGAACTGCCCACAAACATTATTCAAAAGTGTTGATATCTGGTAATGAGGTGGGAGGTGAGGGGCATTCGTCCTTGGTGATGAATCCAGGACAATTGACTCTGCGCTCTGTTACACGAGTATTATAACTCATCACTGTGTCTTATTGACATTTTTTAAGTGGCCTTGTACCACGACTTGAGTGAAGCTTCCAAGATGGCCTCTATCTACACTTCCGTGTAGATTTTTAACAGATGTATGAAAAGAAGAATTGACTCTTTCTGAAAAGGCGACCCAAAGATGTCGGTTTCTAGATTCTAAGGTATTTTCCTAAAGCAACAGGAACTGATTGACGACTTATTGAAAGAACAATAATGTTGTGGCTACTGAAAGAAACTAACTCTTGGCGACACCACTAGATCATTTTGGACATAGCCTTCGCATCGTTCTATCCGTGGGTCCGGCTTCCTAAATCAATTTTTTTCAATGACCTTCTTTCACGCACCTGTTTAATGAGTTTTGAAGTTCTGGAGGAACGAGGACATCCTGCTTTCAGTCTATCTTTGATGGGGAAAGTCTAGTTATATAATCGATGGTCCTTTTGGTAAACGTGCTATTCATTAAAAGTTATTTTCCAGCTTTAAAAATTTCAAGTGGAGTCAGTTTGTTTTCATGTTGTTCAATTATATACGTTATTTTACTTTCTATAGACAGTGTTGCTAGTAAATACTAAGACACTTTGAAAAAAGAAATAGCATACGTTGTGGTGAGTATCAAACCAAAAACAACAATGTAATGACGAGAAATTTAGAAGTAAAATTCATTTGAAATTTTGTAACAGAATTTTTTCAAAACTTGCTTTGCTTCATTGTTCATAAACCCAAATATATATATATATATATATATATATATATATATATATATATATATATATATATATAGTCCAAAAAGTATTTCGCTACCCTCATTTTATTTCTCATCCTAAAAGTATTATTTTCAATGAAACAAGTT
>CAHIKZ030000910.1:532500-657500 GCA_903632075.3 Acanthosepion pharaonis | reverse complement strand
AGGTCAGATATAGAAGTCGACCTCATATATTCTTAGGCGACAGGCTGTAAATTAAAGCATTATTCTTTCCCATTTAGACGTATCTACAACATCAACGTTATAGTTTTCAATTTGACACACATGAAAAGACATGCCATTCTCGTACCACCCGCTGTTATCCACAGCATATGAGCGATAGCCAGCTTCCCTAATGTGGCAAAGTGAACAAGAAAAAGCAAGTTATTCTCCTGGATTCCATCGGAGATGCAAAACAAGTTCATGTTATCTAATATGATTCCCGGGGTCATACGAAGTGAGAAATATGTCATGCTGTCCCACCTCTTCCTGGAGAACCTCAGGATCAATGCCACTGCCGATATCCAAGTTTTGGACATGATACTTAAGCTTTGTATCATACACATTCCACCAAGATTTTTCCTCCTTTCATGTGGCCCACATGACACCGGAATATGCCGAAAATTATAACCTTTTGATAACACCCAAAGAGATGGAAAATATGTATGAATCAATTTTAGAATGCTTTGCTCTCAAGGGTGAAATTCCATATCTAAGGAAGCGGAGAAATTGCGGAGGGATTTCAGTCATATATTCATATATTTTTAAAAGATTACTCAATGACGAATAAAAATGAGGTGGAAGTGGGTAAACTGCAAGAGGAGTAATATGACCTGGGTCTCAGCGAACCACTCTTTTAGAATTATAATGACTCGTCTCAAAATTATAGACATTATTAAATAAATCATTCCTCTCTAATGCAACGAGTTCTTTTTGCATGTGTACGATCGTATCTTGGTGCAACTTCTTTTATTTTGTTGCTCTAAGCTATTTTGACACTTTAACATCAATTCTTGTCCGGTTTTTTACCCATTTACGCAAAATGGTTAAGTTGGAAACTTGATACCCACCACTGCTTCTCGTGACTTCAATACTTCCTGTGAGCGTTGATCCTTCTATGTCTTCTTTCTGATTGTAATTATAAGTTCTGTGTTGTTCCTATTTTCATTAGAAAAAGCACGTGAAAAATACTGAAATTACTTTACTATATTTGATTCTTTAAATAAATCAGTTGAATATATTTTCTGGGGATAAAAGTTATAAAAATCGGATTATTATTATTATTATTATTATTATTATTATTATTATTATTATTATTTTGACCTCACTGTGTTTCTTGTGTTGCGTGATAAAAATACCAGACATCTACCGACACGAGACATCTAGACGCGATAACAACTGATTCAAACAGAAATAAACGATCTTGCGTGAAACCATTGTCAATGATATGTTGTGGATGATTACCAATTTAGGTGTTTGCTTAGGTGGTTATATATTTTTTTACAAGTGGTTATCATAGGATAACGTCCTTGACCCAAATAAACACCAATATTTGACCTTTTAAGAATGAATGAAAGATAATTACTACAAAGATATATATTGCATGTACTGATAAAAATATATATCTTTTAAAATAAAATATACAATATTGAACGAGTTCATAAGCTCCTATCACAAAAGTTCTCATGTTGAACATCCATTAGCATATAATAGAAAGAGAAGAGAGTCCATGTAAAGGTGTATCTATGTAAGTATTTCTTTTATATACATATATAATGGAGCAGATAGCAGTAAATTTTTAGGAGACTCTTTCATTTCTGGAAACATGCACCAAAATTGGCACTCATAATACTTAGGGATTGTTCTTTCGATAAAAACCTTTAGACACCTAAAAATTCAAGATGGCAGCCATTTTTCAAGATGCATACTATTGAATATACAGAAATATTGCATTTCACAATAAAATCTCAATGACTTCTATTTGAATGATCTTGGTGTCAAATAATATATCTTTCACTAAGTAGAATCCGAATTTGGAACCATTGACTTACTGGCTTCCTTGTACCAACAGGGCGGATATCAAATCACGACAAAGTCACACTTGATGGCAGCACTGCTGTGAAACTCACTATGAGGTTCAGTATCAGCTGAATAATTATTTAGTGTACTGTTGTAACCTAGGGAAGGTTACTAAATAAAATAATCAATCGAAGGTTGGTAATGAACGATAATACTTAGGACAAGAACAACACATATAAGATTTGCCAGCGGCGCGTAGAAAACAAAGCTAACTGCTAGAAGTGAGTCAAGTGTATTCCACAATGAATCTCCAACTCTAGGATATCTAACAACTGCCACACGCGGTCAGATATGGCACAAGACCGAATTTAATGTGGGGTATCCGAGCTGTATAAAACGGGGTCGAGTAGGTTTTCCTGAGACGAGACTCTGTCTTTCGACATAGCTTCGTCTGAGGAGTTTGATCAGCACAACTGGAGACGGGTTTCCAACTCTAAAATATCTACTAACCACCCAACGCGGTCAGATGTGGCACAAGGCTGAATTTAATGTGGGGTATCCGGACAAAAATTCCCCGTATACGCCGTATAAAACGGGGTCGCGCAGCTGTTTCCTGAGACGAGACTCTGCCCTTCGACATAGCCTCGTCGGGGATCCTCTCTGCCCGGTGGCAGAGAGTTTGACCAGCACAGCTTGAGACGAATCCTCAACTCTAGGATATCTAACAATCGCCCCACGCGATCAGATGTGGCACAAGGCCGAATTTAATGTGGGATATATGCCCCACATCTACTGTAGATTACATGTACCTGAATTGACAGGGTGTGCCAGCGCGAAAAAGCCGAGTCAAAGGTAACAGGGCTTTACATTGCTTTGTATGAAATGTGTGTACAGATCGCACGGGACTTAAAAAATGATACTGAATGAACAATCGGACTAGGTATAGGTCATATATTGTTATTCCCGAACCTAGTCATATACCATACCTTACTGTGCGTGATTGCGATCAAGGTGATAAAAGGATAACCCCTCGGCTTTGATTCACTGAATACAGATAATTATCATGAATATCATTTACCAAGTTGACAAAATACAGACCCAGGACCATCTAAATTCTGGACTGACTGGAGAAAGTGTTGCTTTTGCCAGAAGAAGGGTGATGAGGTCAAGTCCTCACGTGCATAAAAACAAGAAGAACATGATGGCTCCACTATGATTACGACTAATATTCCCCTCTTTCACGCAATTAATGAGATGCCTATTGTTCTGGATCTAACCAGACTTGATGATGGTGGTGGAATTGGAAAAAAATTCTGAAGAGGAATAAGGCACAGTACACCAAAGTTGTCGCCTTATTTTCAGCAACACAAAACTGGAGAGAGAGCCAGAAAAAGAGGAGTAGAGTGTTCTCGGCCGGTTGAATGCCAGACCAAAAAGCTGCATAGAACCATCCTTGAAGACAAAACGTGTTTTATATGTGACAAAGAAGCCCCATCCTCTGAACTCAGACAACTTAGGTCAATGAACCTCAATAACAGGTTTCAGGAATGTGCCTAAACTTTAAATAATGGAAAACTTCTTGTAAGACTCAGCAGTGGAGATGCTATTGCACAGGACCTCAAATACCATTTTCCTTACCTGATAGGTCTGAGCAATAAAGAGAGGACGTACCTCAGAGTCACCAAGAGACTGGAACAGTAACGTGCATCCAAAGAGTATACTCACTCACTGGCATTCTCAGAGCTAGTCACATATCTATTTTTGACCACCCGATCTGATGAGGGTCCTGGAGTCATCCGACTTGCAGACATAGTTCACTTATATGCCCAACGCCTGTCAAATTCCTAAGCCTTAAAAAATGCTGTCAGAAGCTCACAATCAGGAAAGGGATGTTCTTCTGGTTTTCCAGGAAGATGTGGGCCTTGTCTGGTCAAAATCATCTGACTATTATAATGAAGTGCTTGGACAAGAGGCCTCGTGGATGCAGGGATAGCATCTTCTAGGACAGCAGATTCGTTTCTGACAGCTTCGAGCAACATTAAGACACGACAGATGCACCAGATAACAGCATGCAGTCTATACAAGCTTCTGAAGGCAGGCCACGCGAACTAATCGGAAGAGACAGATGAACAACCCGAAGACGTGTCTAGCTTCGAAGTCCGTTTCTATAAGGTTTGAAGGGACTTGATGAAGAAGATAAATCCAGCTTTTATGAACCAATCAAGAAATGGGTTGACTTTTTCCGACAGCGTCTGTTGGCTCTTCAAAGCAAAAAGTGCTGTCTACAGACTGGCAACTGTTCTCTAAGATGTTCATATCATGTCAGAGCAGAGACTGTGACTAGAAGGAGTTCTTCCGACATGAGAACCAGTCACATCCTACTGCCCTCAGTGATGGTGGAAATTTCCACATCTGTCAGAAATCCCATCTCACTACCATTCTTGAAAAACTGCGGACACGAAGCCATTCCTTCAACCCGAGCAGCACTAAAGCATCATGTGAAGCGTGCTGCCTACCAGGTGGGCTGCATCTGAAGTAATTCAACCATTAACGCAGACTTATGTCGACTGGGGCTAAACCAAGAAAAGAGATCTGTGGCAGATCATTTGAACAGTTCTCCTACCCATTGCAGAGAGTTGCCAACAGCTGACCAAGTGTGGATGCAAGTCAAAATAATGTGGTCGATGCAAATGCTGCTACTTTGGTCTAACCTGCACGGCCCTGTGCAGGTGTAGATGCAAGCTTTAGAAATGTTGTAGCATACTCTCCCAAGACAATATATGGCAAATAAATATAGGCCTACGGCCTACATGTAAATCCAATAATATATCGGGCTGATGGTGGCAATGTTATAGGAATTTTTTACCCTAATTTTGATCCCGGAACCGATATTACGTCACAAAGAAGCTCTTAAGTAGGTACATAGTTCCAAATTCAGATTCTACATAGTACAAAATGTATTATTTGATGCCAAGATAATTAAAATAGGACAAATATTTGCGATTTTATTGCGAAATGCAATATTTCTGTATATTTAATGGACGTCATCTTAAATTTTTAGGTTGTTAACAGATTTTATCAAAAGAGCACTCGCCAAGGAGTATGTTTCCGGAAATGAAAGATTGTTACAGTTATCTCCTCCACTAATAGTAGTAATCCTTTCGACTCTGTGAAGGATTTTTAGATGTCCGACAATTTAGGACATGGTAAAACGGATGAAAACCTCATTGACTCTCTGTTTTCCTGGCCTGATCGTCTCTGCCTGTGTTTACACTTTTTCGAGACAAAGGAATTAATTCCAGAATTGTTTCTTGATCTCTGATTAGTTCACAGATGTGACTCATTTGATTATCCTTTTTTCTTCACCTACATTTAAGAATGGTAACCTTATGGCCTCTTATCTTTTTTACTTTTATTCCTTTAAGGCAAGACTTAGTTTTATTTTTTATTTTTTTTTAAAAATAGGGAACGTTTTATTTTTCTGTCACTACAATATCACTTCAGTTATGTTTGTTCCAGATTTTGTATGAATCCGGTCAGAGGTTTTTCGTTTGAAAACAATAATAATTAATTACAATTATAACCCTCGTTGGTGACCATTTGCAAATATACATTAAGCAACGGAACAACGTATTTGAGTATATATATTTGGAATAAGTTTCTGTAATTGCCGTCATAGAATATTCTTACAAGATGTCTTTTAAATATTAAATGTTAATGTTGATAAATATTTATATTAATATTAATAAACATCAATATTAATTCTGATAAATGTTTCTATTAGTATTGATAAAAAAAACCGTAAACAAAAAAGTGAAAAATAAAATCTATTATTGCTGTAACCTTCAAGTGAAGTTGTCTTTACGTTCTTTACTTTCCATAAACCTAAATTATAAAAAAGATGCTTAGGAATAACTGAGTTACGATTGTTCATCACAACCAGGTCTTTGTATATTGCATTTTTTTTATTTGCTGCTATCGTTTTTAAAATGGTCATGTATTTTTTAACTACAGGAGAAAACTGAATATTCAAGTTTATTAATAGTAATGTTAATGGTAATATTTGCCGTTTCCCTGTAAGGAAAACTTTCCCATTCATCGCCCGAATAGTCAGTACTCTTTTGGTTAAAATAACCAAAAAGCCATTTTTTACCATGAATCTTAGGAAGCGGTTGTATACAGCTGACAGTTTAGATATTTCTGAATTGTTTTGGCAGCATGCATGACATCCATATGAAAGTCTCAATCCGTTGCATGGTGAAACGAATTCAGAGACAATGAGAAAAAGGTAATAAAATTAAAGTACAATGAAATGAAAGACAAGAAATATGGAAGAGAATTAGAAAGAGGGATAAAAACAGAAAAGCAAAGAGAAGGCGAGAAAGGAATTAGTTGGAAAAAATGAACAGGGGAAAGAAAAAAGTGAAAATGAAGGATTTGTGTATTGAGTTAGATATCGGTAAATCAATGCAAGGAATATTAAACTTTGTTCATAACTGAACTTTTTATGCCCAGGATAAATAAGACAACCTACTGTAAAAAAATATTATGTTACCTATGTGACAAACAGAATTTAATATTCATGTCTTCATTTTATTAATGTCATGTCTTTTCAGAGCATATGGCACCATGACTCTCATCAAATATCTTTCAATTATTATTTGGGAATTATTATGCCTTAATGAAGAAATATAGTGGGGTGTTTTCCGACTATTTTCTCCACGATTTGAAATTCACAGATTTCTTTAGCTTAGTCTGGTTACTACCCAAGGCTAATGAGTCTAGACTACCCAGCTATTTGAACCATAGCTAGTGGTGTGGAGAAGAGATAGATGCATGCTTTTCCCAAGGACATTAGTGTGAAAGTGAACTGAATACACCAAGCCGGAACTTAATTCCAATTTCCGTGTCGATACATATTCTTTTTTCCTCTGCATTTTTCTTCATTCAGCAATTGTTCGAACATAATGCCACGCCTTCATTTTCTCATGAATTTATTTACTCCTTTTTATTTATATGCGCTGTTTCTTCACCCATTTTCCTTATTTCCTTCCTAACTTTCTATATTGTTTCTTGCCATCTTTCTTTCCTTAATTTTGTCTTTTTTCATAATCTCTATTCCAATGTTCTTTTCCTCTTGTCCTTTTTTATTCGTCTTTTTTTTCTTTTCTGTATTTCTATGTCGACTTAATACTCTATCTTCAATTCCTCTGCGAATTAGGTTTTATTCCTTCCTACCGTTCGTGCACTTCTTAATGTGCCTTCTATTCCTGATATTCATATTCTTTCTTTCTTTCTTTCTTTCTTTCTTTCTTTCTTTCTTGCATTTCTCTTTTTTCCATCCTCCATCTTTTTTTTTATTTTTCCTATAGTCTCTTTATTAATTCTATTTCTTTTATTTCTTCTTTCTTTCCTGAGTCATATCTACTGCTCTTATCTTCCGTACGTTTCTCCCTTTCTTTTTATTTTTCTTTTACCCTTTTAGTTTTCTTTTCATTCTACTTTTATTATCAGTCTGTTTTCTACTTTTCTTTTTTTTCTTTCTTTTCGACTTGATTTCCTTCATGTCTGTTATTATGCCTTTCATTTTTGACAATTCCCCTTCCTCCATCTTAGATTTTCTCATTAATCTATCTCTTTCACGTTTTTAATATATTCCTCTTTTTTTCCGCTAATCTCTCTTACGTCCCTCAATTCGTCTCTATGTCCATGTTTCGCTTGAACATTTATAATGTTTCTTCCTTCAATCATAGCTTGTGTTTTTCTTCCGCTCTTTGATTGTTATTCTATTTTTCCTATTATTTCCTTCCTTCCTATTTCTGCTATTTTTAATCCAGTTTTTATTTCCTTCCGTTTCGTCTTCCCAGGAATTCTTTTTCTTTGATTTTGTCACTTTTGTCCTGTTTTTTTTTATGTTACTTTTGTTGTTTATTTTACGTTGTTTCGTCTTTGGTTTATTTCTTTTCAACTTTTCTTTTTCTTTTATTTTCTTTCTTTCTTTTTCTTCATTTTAATTCTTCATTATCAATCCTGATCTTTCTGTTTTCTCTCTTTCTTTCCTGCCTTCTTTTATTATTTCTTTCCACCTTCTCTTATTTTTCACTCGTCCGCATTTTATTCTATCTTTCTTTGTTCTTTTGTCCTTATATAACTCTTTAGTATTCTTTGTTTCTATCCTCTTCCAAAAAATACAAAAAAGAAGAAACCATTATCTAAGACTAGAAAATAACGGCAAATAGAAAATTTCCCTTTTTGAATAGTAAGACTGGATGTGAATTAGTCATCGCCAGCTCCTAACTAAGACCTATTGATGCAGAAAGCAATATCCTGCTCTTATGCATAGCGCTGTAGGCACAAACCTAACATGCCTTCTTTTTTTTCATTTTAGTTTCTCGGATTCTTTTAACGTTGCGTCTGTATTCTCACATCGGAGAATATCCACCAAATTATATTTGCCTGTTATCAATAATTTCTAAGGCCACGGCGTCGATGCCATGAAAACTGCTGCAGGATAGAAATCCCGCGAGAAGATTGCATTTTTGCAAGGTTCTTACTAAAATTTCTAAGTTCAGGGCAATATAGGCCGTTACTGAAATAGACATTTTAACAAAAGTTATCAGGAAAAAGCAATAAGGGATAGGAAAATTATTTTAAAAACAGAACTAAGAACATATATAACAGATAAAGAGATTAAAACGTAAGGATGTTTTGCGTAATGTTAACGTTCTAGAATTGGTCTGTCGAGATTTAAGAGAAAAAATGTAGCCGTTCTATTCATTTACTTATTGTTTCGGTTACTTTATTATCCTACGTTATTCCTGAAGTTGTATGGATATAAAATCATCCAAAACAGTTCTTATGAAAAAAGTCTGTTTGTGTTTTTCTAAAATGAAGAAAGAAAATTATGAGATTTACATGCACACAAATGTACACATTCTATTTTATCTCCTGTTTATTCATAGACCAACTACCATGGTGTAATTTTCAGGAAGTTGCAATAGGTAGCGATTATGAGTGATTTCTAGAGAGATTGGAATCTCAACTACAGTAGCTGAACGCAATAGAAAAAGACACTGTTAACATTTACTAGTGATTATTTGAAGTAATACGGTTTAATAATGCTACATATATACAGACAGATGAAAGTACGAAGGAAAAAAATGGATACGGTTTAGATTTTTAGATTAAAGAATGTTATTAGACGATGAGGAACAGAAATAACGCCATGAAACTTTTTAAAGTCTTATGAAAAAGTTTGATAATTGTGAAATCTTTGAAAAATTGTGTTCACGAGTTTTGTGCTAAATTTCTATATTCTCTATAAAGATGCATTTATAATTGACGCAGTTTTATTGTTAAAGAACCAAGAGAAAAAAAAAACTATTTCAATTTATTTTCTTATTACACATGCTAGCTATATTTTTATGTCCTATGATTCATTGGGTATATGCATATATATATATATATATATATATATGTGTGTGTGTGTGTGTGTGTGTGTGTGTGTGTGTGTTATGGTCCGGTTCCTTGTACCACGGTGATAGTCCAAGGTAGAACCAATAAAGAACTCGAACACAGGTATGGAATAACACAGATATATTACAAGCAGGAATATATACAGAGAAGTAGAAGTGTTAGTATGAACAATCAGGTTTAGTAGAGAGAAATGTAGTCTCGACCAGTATCACTATTCCAGTGTCTTGCAGTAATTGTCTGAACGCGACTCTGTTTCGGACTGCTTCTCACTCGATTCTTGACTCGAACTACTGACGATATTCAGTCACCACCACCCCACGAGGGCGTCATGTGGCACAAGGCCTTTTTAACATGTGATCTCCGAGTCCGTGGACACTCGGCAAAAAAATATGCCCATTGAACCAGTATAAACGGGTTCAGGGTCGGTTTACCTCTCCGAACGAGACTTCGCCCCTCGGCGTAGCCTCGTTCGGACTCCTATCCGCCCGAAGGCAGAGTGTTCAACCGAACAGTCTGTTCAGAAGTGAACGACTGACGATATTCAATCACCCCCCCAACTGTGGCATCATGTGACAAAGGTCGGTTATTTATTGTGGTTTCTCCGTGACCGTGGGCTCGGCCCCAAAATATACCCATTGAAACCCGTATAAACGGGCTCAGGGCCGGCTTACCTCCCCGAACGAGACAACGCCCCTCGGCGTAGCCTCGTTCGGGTTCCTACCCACACGAAGGCAGAGAGTTCAACTGATCTGTTGTTCAAAACTTGAGCGACTGACGATATTCAGTCACCCACCCACTAGGGCAGCATGTGACACAAGGTCGGTTATTTATTGTGGGTTCTCCGAGCCCGTGGGCTGAGCCGAAAAATATACCCATTGAAAGCCGTATAAACGGGCTCAGGGCCGGTTTACCTCCCCGAAAGCGACTCCGCCCCTCGGCGTAGCCTCGTTCGGATTCCTCTCCGCCCGAAGGCAGAGTGTTCAACCGAACAGTCTGTTCAGAAGTGAACGACTGACGATATTCAATCACCCCCCCCCCCACTGAGGCAGCATGTCACACAAGGTCGGTTATTTGTTGGGGTTCTCCGTGATCGTGGGCTCGGCCCAAAAATATGCCCATTGAAACCGGTATAAACGGGCTCATGGCCGGTTTACCTCCCCGAACGAGACACCGCCCCTCGGCGTAGCATCGTTCGGGTTCCTCCCCACCCGAAGGCACAGAGTTCAACTGATCTGTTGTTCAAGACTTGAGTGACTGACGATATTCAATCCTCCCCCACAGGGGCAGCATGTGACACAAGGTCGGTTATTTATTGTGGGTTCTCCGAGCCCGTGGGCTGAGCTGCAAAATATGCCCATAGAACGCGTATAAACGGACTCAGGGCCGGTTTACCTCCTCGAAAGCGACTCCGCCCCTCGGCGTAGCCTCGTTCGGATTCCTCTCCGCCCGAAGGCAGTGTGTTCAACCGAACAGTCTGTTCAGAACTGAACGACTGGTGATATTCAATCACCCCCACCCAACTGAGGCAGCATGTCACACAAGGTCGGTTATTTATTGTGGGTTCTCCGTGATCGTGGGCTCGGCCCAAAAATATGCCTATTGAAACCGGTATAAACGGGCTCAGGGCCGGTTTACCTCCCCGAACGAGACTCCGCCCCTCGGCGTAGCCTCGTTCGGGTTCCTTCCCACCCGAAGCCAGAGAGTTCAACTGATCTGTTATTCAAGACTTGAGCGACTGACGATATTCACTCACCCCCACAAGGGCAGCATGTGACACAAGGTCGGTTATTTATTGTGGGTTCTCCGAGCCCGTGGGCTGAGCCGAAAAATATGCCCATAGAACGCGTATAAACGGGCTCAGGACCGGTTTACCTCCCCGAAAGCGACTCCGCCCCTCGGCGTAGCCTCGTTCGGGTTCCTCCCCACCCGAAGGCAGAGAGTTCAACGTTCAAGCGATCATAAGAAAATTGTCTTCCCCTCTTTTTCTCTCTTTTTTCTTTCTTCTCCCGGTCGGGTGTCGAAATGTTTTTGATTCGGAATAAAAAGTGAGACATCATAAAGAGGTTTTGAAAACTTATCTATTTTATTAAACACGTCAACTTTTACATCTTCTATCACCCTACTAGGGACAAAGTTCCCCGAGACACGAAATAAATACGTCTAATGTATATGACGTGTAAAACTTAACTCCTTGAAAACACCTTCTATCTCTGTAACATTCCCACGTCCGGGTCAGCCAATCAAAATCAACATTCTTATTTTGTCTACCATCTGGCCTTAGGGTCAACCTCAGAACGTCTGAGCCAAATACATTGCCCATTAAAAAATAATAGTCTCAAACTGTTATTTAACAGATAGATAGAAAGATATAATTAAAAGTATAAAATAAATGCAGCTGTTACTGAAACTGGTGAACATATAGTTGGTAGTTTGGTGAATAAATGCCATTTTATTTCTTACTTGCGAATTTATATATATATATATATATATATATATATATGTGTGTGTGTGTGTGTGTGTGTGTGTGTGTGTGTGTGTGTGAATTTTGACACATGCATCTATACGTGTACATATTTATATATACGTGGGATTTTATATATCTGTAAATATGTCTAAATTTTAAATCTGTGTAGTTATGTGCAAATTTATTCGAGTTTTCGTTTATTTCCTTATGCTTTTCTGATATTCCGAATTTCATTTGACTATAATACTCAGCTACCGAAAATAAAATATCATATATATATATATATATATATATATATATATATATATATATATATATTTTTGTGTGTGCGTGTTTACGTGTGTGTGTGCTTGTTTGCATGCACATATTCTTCGTTACTTTTTCAAGTTCTTTATTGTTATCTTTCATATTTCGTATTTTTTACGAATTTTGCAAGTTTTAAAGCATTTGAAGATGCACAAATCAGATAAAATTCTACATTCTCGATTGATTCAAAATTATTTGTGTCTGATTTATTTTTCATTCTGGAATTTTAAAATTGATCTTATTAATTAACTCGGAAATGTTCATTGTTCTTGATGATTTAGAGAGAAAAAAAACATTATTTTCATTGTGCCATCGGGAAAATTCAAAACAGCATGAATGCACTAGAAGAACCGCCCGTTTAAAATGCATCGCTTGTAAATTTCGATTAGGACTAGCCTAAAAAAACAGCAGTGAAGATAATTGTGGGAATGTCCCTGTGTGTTTTGATAGTTTTCTCTGGAAGCAACAATCTGTTGTTCTAACGAACAGAAATTAGTCACTTCACACAAATGTTTGTCCATCTCACAAATGTTTTGATTAGAGACTCACTTTATGATCAGATATTGAAGAAAAGCTTTGGTTAAAATCATCGTAAAATCAAGATATAAAACTGAGGTCAATAAAACAGATTCAATTCGATAGCCGATTAAAACTGTGTATAGATAGATAACAACGGAAGACATAGAATTAGCATTGACATCAATACTTGTTTAATGCTTGTACTTTAAGAATGTGATATTTGAACAATAGTACAACAAAGTTGGATTAAATATAAACAGTGGCCTTACAATTTGAAATATATTTCTTAATGCAATGCATATGACGTTATGTAGAACCTACCATGCGACAGGTGCGATATACATATTGCAGGGCTTCGGCGAAAATATTTCGCTCAGTAAGAAATGCATTTTTGTCGATTTTCTCAGTTGCCGTTTGCAGCAATATGCATTGCTTTTTCAGTTTACGCTCTGTTCGAATCGGGCAGTTCTAAGTAAAACGATGGCCCACTCATCTTTTCAATAACAAAGCAAAACTTTTCTCTTGCTACCACTTAGCTTCATTGATATACATTCTGTAGTCATGATCAAAAGGAGTCATCCCTTTTTTCAGGCAATTACTTCTTAGTTTAACCTCCTTAAGAAGATCACTCTGTCAACTTTCCAAATCTCCGTCTTGGCATGCTTAAAGCTGAACAAAGTTTCATATGTTCTATTTTCCTAACACAGAGATTACTTTTCTTTATGTATCTTATCTCTTGGTATCGAGTCATGTATAAATTCAAATGAGGTATTTGATTTTCGTCTATCACTTAATGTGACTCCTAATTTCTAAGTTTAAGAACTTTGTTGATGGTAAACAAATACCATAGAATCTTGGATTAATGCAGTTTAATTGATGTGCTAATTGAGCATTTTCTTCTACGAATTGGTAGATATGGTTCTAATCCCGGTCAATTTGTCAATGACTTCGAGGCTCGTCTAATATTTTCAACGGAATTTTCAACGCTGAGACTTTGTAAATTCTCCAAAATCAATTGTACAGCTACATCATCTAGCGAATCACCGTGTTTTCAGCCGCCTACTCTGGGATAAGACTGCCAGTTAATATCCACTTAACACTGCCTGTCGAGCTCTACCCAAGTAGCTTCGGTTTCATCTTCGGATTACCAACTACCGTCTATCATGGGATACGACCGCCAACCTATACCAACTCAATACACCAACTATCCATCAACCTTCTGCACTACCCAAGATACTCCATTCGTCATCATCTAAAACCAAAAGCTATCTCCCTGCACGAGTACCCTGGGAATTTCGAATATCTGTATCTATTGTTCCTTTCAATGTATTTTTGTTTTTGCCAATATTAAATTTTGGCATATTTTTAACAAAATTCCTCGTTATATTTATCCTTGCATTGGCCTGTGTCACTTTTTAACGTTTGTGTGGAATGTTTAGCAGAGACATATGTAACCCTAATGTGATACTGACACGGTCAGGTAGGATAGCAATTAATGAAATGAAGGAGGCATCAATCAGTATGGCAGATCCACTAACCTATTTACCGCCATTCAATGAAAACAATATCAAGACTTGTTTTTTGCATCTTGAGGCGATCTTCTTTGTGCGAAATATTACCTCCAAGATGTCAAAATTTTCCAATTTAGTACAGGCATTATATCTCTCCATCGTCGACGACGTAGACCACGACCACGAACCATATTCTCGCCTTAAAGAGACAATTCTTAAACATACCGATCGCTCAGACAAAGACCTGATACGGCAACTCTTTAATAACTTCACTAGAGATAATGAGACTCCATCTAAGCTCTTACACTTCATGAAGAGTCGTCTCTGCAAGCATAGCGGAATCAAGCCTCCGAGGCCTGTGATTAGACTGTTTATCTTCGACAGTTACACAGATTCTCGCTCCGGTGTCTGAAAACACACCGTTGGATCAGTTGGTCAATTCTGTCGACAATATTTTCGCAAAAATCGACCACGGTGAAAACCCACTTTATGCACCCGATGAAACGCGGGATAGCTCCAGACTCTTAGAGACGGTAGTAGCAGATCTACAGAAGCAGGTAAAAGATTTACAGTTTTCTCTACATCTCTAGAAGTTAATATCCCTTTAAATGGAACAATCAGGGGCGACAACACAACTCCAGTCAGGCACTGCAGATCAACTCGGACATATTCCACCATACCTTCGGCGAACCAATCAGCAAGTATGTGCAAGACATTGCTGGTAAGGATAAACGTTGTCACCTATTCTATGTTTGGGACCATAATAATAAGCTGAAATTTCTTGTTGATAATGGTACAGCGATAAGTGTGATACCTTTCACCAATGAGCCCTCCGCTAACCCTGCCGCTTTTAAACTTCAATCAGCTAATGGCTCCGCCATATACAGGTATGGCAGCAAATACCTCACCTTGAATATCACCATAGCGTACGTGAAAACACCCATGCTGACGCAGATTTTGAAGTTCATGTACACACAAGTTGCCTTGCCACAACACAACAGGGATCAGCGTGGCAACCAGCAATATTCGAGAATACTTAGAGATCCTGAATCAGTTAACGGACTTACTTTATCAAATTAATGGTACTGATTCAGGCAGACACCAAACACACCACCACCTTAAGGCGTCTGGACAGCCAGCGTATTCCCGCCCTCGACGACTGCTGCCACACAAGTTGCAGTTTGCCAACAAAGCGTTGGAGGAAATGTTGCGTGATGGCATTATCCGCCCTTCAAATAGTCTATACGCCTCACCGCTACACATAATGCCTAAACCTGATGGCACATACTGTCGGATTTGCGTGGACTACAGAAAAATCAAATCGTCAACCATTCCTGATCGCTACACCATCCCGCATATTCACGATTTCGTGTCAGGTTTACAGGGCGCAATTGTTTTTTTTCTAAAACTGACCTGACTAAGGCTTACCATCAGATTCCTGTTGCACCGAAGGATATCCCGAAAACTGCAGTCACAACACCTTTTGACTTGTTTGAATTTGTGAAGATGCCATTCGGTTTGCGTCATGCGACCCAAACATTTCAGAGGCTGATAGATAAAGTATTGCGTGGTTTACGTTTTGTGTTTGCATATATTAATGACATCTTAATACCCAGTGGGGACGTTACCTCACATAAATGACACCTACACGAAGTCCTACGGCACCTATCACACTACGGTTTCCGATTGAACCTGGATAAGTGTGAATTCGGTTGTAATCAAATTAACTTCCTTGGACACCACACTGATGCTGATAGAATCGCCCTGCTACCAGAAGAGATTACATATATTCAAGACTTCCCAGTACCAATGTATATCAAGCACCGGAGATGTTTTATAGGAATAGTCAACTTCTATCTACGGTTCATTCCTTACTGTTCTTCGATTCTGAATCCACTGAAAAAACTTCCTGCAGAGAAGGAATAAGAGTATTTCCTTGGAGAGCGAATGCTCTGCACGCATTTCACGCAGCTAAAACCGCACTGGCGAATTTCACCAAGTTGTCGTTTATTGAAGATGAGACACATACTCGAATCTGCCTGACAACGGATGCGTTTGACTCAGAGATTGGATCAGTGGTTGAGTAAGAGTTAAATTCTCAACGCAAACCTCTTAAGTTCTTACGAAACTTTCTCCAGCCCAGTCACGTTACAGTACCTTCTCTCGAGAGTTTTTAGTAATTTATTTGGCCGTCAAGTATTTTCGGCACTTGTTGGAAGGTCGGATTTTCACGATTTTTACCGATCATAAACCCTTAACGTTGGTTATGAACAGCAACTCCGCCAAATATACTTCTCGCAGGATCTGACATTTTGATTATTCTTTCAGTTCACTACTGACATACGCTATGTTGAAAGAAAAATCGCCGATCAACTTTCGTGGAATGGCCTTGACGTTGATACTCTGAGCCAGGATTTGATAGCAGAAATCCGATTCAACTCTACAAGACTTACTGGCAGACACTTCCCTGGAGCATCAGGAGTTTCCATTCCCTTTCAGTGACAAGACGTTATACTGCGATGTCAAGTTGAGTTTTCCTAGACCATACGTTCCTCTGGCCCCCAAGAAACTGGTGTTTAGACACCTGCATCTAGCAAGCGGACCACTGTCAAGCTTGTCACGAACCGTTTTGTGTGACTGTTTCTGTGTGTCTAGAGTGCCAAAAATGCAAAATATACCGGGGCACTAAATCTCCAAATGGTACCTTCAGCAAACCCGACACTCGGTTATCTCACATTTACCTCGACATAGTTGGGCCGTTGCCTAAATGTCAGAGGTATTAGTATCTTCTGACAATAGTGGACCGTTTCTCTCGTTGGCCTACAGCTATTCCGATTAAGGACACTTCAGACAACACAGTCTACTAAATAGCTCTTTGTGAATGAATTGCGATCTTCGGTACACCACAGATGATCACGACATACCGAGGGGGTCACAATTTCAATCATCTCTCTCTAGGGAATTTACCCACCTACTTGGAGTACGACACATTCGCACAGCGGCTTACCATCCATGCGCGAACGGGCTTGTAGAGAGATTTCGCCGATCTCTAAAGACTGTCCTGATTACCAGGCACGATACAACTGATTGGGTCGACTATCTTCCTCTGATTCTTCTTTCATTGAGGAACACACTAAAAGAAGATTTGGATTGTTCAGCAACCGAATTTGTTTTCGGTACATCTCTTCCTCTGCCTCGGAAATATTTTTCCCCAACCATAGTCCCAACCTTAACAACTTCTTTCGTTCAGGAGCTACGCCAGAAAATGGCTAAGCTGTCATATAATCCTCCGCGACACAGACCAACGAACATTTATGTCCCAAATCAGCAACAGTACTGCACATTTGTTTTCATGAGAAATAATGCCGTCAAGCATCCGCTCACACCCACGTATTTAGGACCCTTCCAAGTGAGTGATCGCTCTGATAAGCATCTCACAATAAAGCGGGGTGACCGTACTGATAAGTGTCTTTGTTGTTCGTGTTAAATCGACTTTCTTGGAGAAGAAAGAGATCCGTTCCAGGAGGAGAGTCACGTTTCCTAAAAACTGTTTGTCGCATATTTAGTATTAATTGATATTGTCAGTTATCTCGGAGGAGGGTCTTATCGTATCAACATGTTGTTCTGTTTCAGTGGGCGGACTCTTTCACTTTGATATTGAGCAGTTCTAGTTTATTAATTCTGTACATCTTTTTGAGATGGTTTGCGATGGCTGGCCAAAACCGATACTGTTTTTTCCTGCTCATGATTTTGTTATTTCCGGTTGCATGGTATTTTTTGCCAATAATAAATTTTGGCATATTTTTAACTAAACGCCTCGTTATAGTTATCCTTGCTTTGGCCTGTGTCACTTCTTCATTTTAATATTTGTAGGGATCGTCTAACATAGATATTTGGCCATCACGACAGACTTAAGTGAGGAGCAATTTATTATATTAAAGCAGAAATCTCGACTACTTGAGAATTTTTTTGACATCCTTAATGCGTAAATGTAGGAAGAATTTGATTGTTAAATCTGTGGGCAATTTTCTATGTACCCTGAATTATAAAGGATCACAATTATTTTGTGTATTCCCTTCTAAAACTGTATGTGTTATTCGGGAGATGTCTTGCCAATTCAACAGAATCAATATCGATATTATTTTAGGTGTATGATAATGAATATTATTGCAAAGCGCCACACATGGCTCCACCAGACGCGCATTCGTTGAAAACTCAATCAGCCGCAGCGATCCTTTTTCATATTTAAGGCATTCGTATAAAAACTGGGAACATGCTGAGCGCGAACTTAGCGCTCCGAGAAAAGACACGCATGTCTTAGACAAGACACCTCACTCACTTTTTAATTAACCAACAGTGTAACTTCAACAATTTCTTCATATTTTGCAAGAACTATCATAAAACATTCCTTGAATTTACACTTTAACTATCCTTCAACATTTTCTATGCGAAAAGTTCCAGAATAAAAATATGACACAGGCCAACATGAGAATGAATAAAATGTGTATCACATTTTATTCATTCTCATGTTTGTCTTTTTTCTTCAAACGACAACCCCAAAAATAAGACAACAATACATTTCACTAAAAAATTTTGTTGTTAGAATTTTATTGACAGTTATTTAAATTACGTGTATCGGTTACAAAATAAATAGTGTACATTTAATATGTTAGTGGTGAAAAAATTTTCGTATGGGAATCTTACAAAATCGAGGCTTTCTTCCCGAATTCTTCCGAGAGGATTAGCAGAGAAGTGGGTTTTTCCCGTCGGAACGGATGCTGCAGGTGTAGTATCTGTTTCGTGCCAGAGGCCTTCTCTCCTCTCTTGCGTCTCCCCCCCCCACTATTGCATGATATGTTGCGTAGCGGTCGTATGACCGACTATGACTAGTTTAGACAAGCTATGACCGGCTATGACTAGTTTACACAAGCTATGACCAGCTAAGACCAGTTTGGAGAAGCTAAACCGATCTTGTGTCACAACTTGGCTCAGTGGTGGTGGTGATGGGGAGGTGTCAAGTAAATCTCGGGGATCTTACAAAATCGTGACAAGAATTCAAGTCGGTGTATAAATATCGCTAATTTATTTTTTTGAACATGTAAACAAACTGTTGCATTAATTATCAAGTTTAAGCAAACCAGTCTGTTTATTAAAAAGTGAATATTGCATCCGATGGACAAAAAGAAGATAAGCATTTAACAGTATTTACAAAATTGAGTTTTAATCTACCCAAAGATGTTTAACAAAATAACTTCTTGAAATATAAGTTACTATATATATATATATATATATATATATATATATATATATATATATATATATATATATATATATATATAGTAATTCATCGAGTCTAGAAGAATCCTCAACACAATGCAGAAAGCACTGGATGGCGGTTCAGTCCTATATTTGAGACTCATCAGCAGTTCGCATCCACTACCGAGAATCGAATCTGTACCATTAAGATATCACCCAAGCTTCATACCAACAGTTCGCTGGCACAGTTGATATGATGCTTGCGTCGTATCGTAATAATCCGGGATTGATTCTAGGTAGTTAAATTGGAAAATTTCTGATGGAATTTACGCCTTATCTGAGAGGGATTATTCGTAATTTATAAAAGTTGATCAATAAAATTAATCGACATAAAATGTTTGTTGTCTTTAATAACATTTTTCTTAAAGAACATTTGCTACCTAAATACTAATTTTATATATATATTTGAATGAGTAATTCTATCAATAATGTCTAAAGTTACTGAAAGTTATATCTACCCTGAGGAACACAATTGATCAGCTGAAAAGTGATGATAATAATCTGAATATATAACTACATTATTTCAAAGCTGCAAATCCGGTGCTTCTAAATATTTTAGGTTGCCAAATGCTTCATAGAAACCTGAACTCTTCATCTATCCACATCCAGTTTTTAATTAAGAAAAATATTTCTATGTCAATAAAATAAAGAATCGACATCCATAAAACAATATGATTATGCATATATATTTTTTGTTGTAATACGTTTATAGGGAAACACAATAGTTCACCGCATAGAGATAGAGAAGTCGATCAGCGCAATATAGTTAATTCTTAATTGATCTGAAATGAAGAAACTGGTTTAAATTAGAAATATTTTGCGAAAAGATCTAAATTGTGACTGGTTCAGTAGATAAATAAACTTTTATAGTAATATCCGTATAGTAATTAATATATATATAAGGAAAGAGCTATTCAGCCACCTTACCTATCAACAACAACTAAAAAAGTTGACTAAAAAATCCAATCTTAAAAAGTTCTTTCAAATAGAAATAGGACAAATCAAGAAGAAAGAATAACTGTTGGAGCAAGTTTTGTCGATTGGTGCCGAATGAATTGTAAACGCAGACAGAAAAGAACCGATAGAAGATTCAGAAATGAGATAATGGGATTTCTGGTAACACATTCAAAGAATTGTATAGTCACGTTCTTCATGGGAATAGTGGAGATGGGACTTTGTCTAACTTTCGATATATATAAACAGAATTTTGTAAGTAACAAGAAGAAATAAATTTATTTTCATCAAACAGAGAAATATATTATTTACAAACAGGAGAACCAAATTCAACACATTGTTGCGTTTTCTATTTTTGTGAAATCATTCGGATTGGAGCTTTACTGAAACTAGCCAGAATACTGAGGAGAGTTCTGGAGTATCATGTAATCTCCTGTGAAACTACATACAAATTAATTACATTTTTTTATAAATTTTGTTTTTAAAATTAAGACATCATACTGCACTAAAGCACCAGCACATAACATCAGCACATTTACATACTTTAATTATATATTTACAGTATACATACTGAATTATTATTTAAATATATATATGAAGATAAAAGAATAATACTGTATATACATACATATATTTATCACATTCTCTCTCACACAATATATATTTGCTGTGTGTGTATCATGTATAAATTTATTGACTTTTCTAAATAATAATATGCAATTTGATCTATAAATATTTTGAAACGCATTATGTCAGGCTTTATTCCACGTCAATATTTTCACAAATAAAAATGACATTAATCAAACTATGTTAGTAGAATTTCAAAGATATATCATAAATATACTATGTGAATTTCAACTTATATGTCTTTAATAGAAATATTCTCCATATTTATTTTTGGATAACATTTTCATATGAAACTTGGGGTTTGTTCATCATAATGAAAATAAATATTTAACTACGAGTATAATTATTGATATTTATTTTTAATAAGTATTTCTTTGTGTTGTAAAAAGATATAACTGTTATAAAATAATTGCCTGATGTTAAAAAATGTTGGAAAAGTGGAACTGATATCACTGAACAACGAATAAAAAAATGTCCACTAACAAGATAAAAACATAAGCAATTGGCTTGAAGCATATCACAAAAAGATATATGAAAACAGTTAAAACAGTAATATGCAAGTCTGGTGGGTTGACAAAGAATAAAATATTCAAAAATATTTCAAATTTAAACGAAGACAAAAAATGTAGAATCTTTTTAGCCAGTGTCCATACATTGGTTAAAAGTATGAAAATAACAAAACTACAGCCTTTAAGTATATATCAGAAAGAGAAATGTGTTGACCGATTTGAAATTTATAAGATTGTTTCTCAAGACAAGTTTTCATGAAAATAGTTTTATCAACTCGAGTAACTGCTAATGATCTTTCCAGTATTGATGGAGGTTTCCTAACTTTTTCTTTGAGGTAGTGTGGAATGTATTATCTTGATTAGACTATGATTTCTCTTCAAGTTACATGTGCAATCCATTTACTTATTACTAAGTTATTACTGGTGGAAATTATTAAGTGATGTGGTTTCTCTTATTTAGTACAGATCTTTGTTTGTGATTCCGTGGCGCCAATCCATAATGTTTGAAGAATAGTGAAATTATGTTAGAGGTAAAGAAAACTAAAATAATAGAAATAAAAGAAAATAATAGAAAGAATTCAAAGATAATGAAGGATGGAAGATGGTTTTGTAAGAAGAAAAGAAAGAGTCAAGAAAAAGAAGCCGATAAGGAAGAACATGGATAAAACTACGAAGATTATGATGATAATGATGATGATGTCGTTTATGGAGAGCGATAATTTCATGAAAAAATAAGAAAAAGAAAATATCGAGAAGGGGAGGGTAAGCATTATGAAATTGGAGAAGAACACATTAGGAGAATGGTGACAGGATGAATATGAAGAGCAAGAAGGTGATGAAGTGTTTTAAAAAGCATTATGAAATATTTCATGTGGAATAGAATCAGATGATTCATGTACAACTTTCAGTGTCACTTTCCATACGCTATTAACCTAACATCAGCTTTCTAAGTTAGGTTCTTAGAAAACGAATTATCTACCCCGGTGGATGAAATAATGGGTTCGGTTCGAAATTCCAATCACCTAAAGAAGGCTGGGGCGTACAACGGCCGAAACGTTGTGAATATGTCAATAAGGATGAAGATGACAGTCCGAATAATGTAAATAATGCACCTAAAATTCAATAAAACATTAGATTACAGAGAATATTTTCCTAAATTTTGAAGATTACTGGGTAGTTAAGAATTATATAAAGAAGGCGTTCACGTTGTTTTCCTCAAGTAAGTTGACAGATATGTCCACCATAAACAAAAATTAGATAAACTTTCATCTGTCAGTCTAACTGTGAACACCTAAAATAAAGACATACCGCCGTGTTAAAAAAATGCATTTCTGCGATATTTTAAACTAAAATTAATAAATGTTTCAAATCAGATTAATTAAAATTTAAATCAGCTAACATTCCTTAAATAAAATTTCAGAAAAGTGTATTTTATTTTTGAAAGATGTTTTTAATAAAGAGAATTTCATTGGGATGACAGATGGCCAATAATGGCACTAAAATCAGTGATTTTAATGATTTCAAAACAAAACTTCCTTCCAGTCAAGTTAAATTAGTTTTGAAATACAGTAAAGTATTTTGCTTATTGAAAATATTAAGTTTAATCTATTAGATTTAAATTAAAACTAAAATAAATAAAAACTTCAAGAATAATTTTACATTTTTAAAAATTCATTTTAAACTGTGGGTATCGCATTTTTGTGGAAAGACCTACTTTTAGGAGATTATATCACGAAATAAAATACCAGCAATTACATGCACAAGGAAGACAATCTCATGTACTTCATTTCTAAAAAAAGACAGTGTCTAAATTGGACCTTCAACCGGTGGTTAGTCTAAAGGTTTTAAACTTCATGTTTAACAGCAAGTACTTGTAAATTATAAGTTTGAATTTTAGTTTAAACCACTCGTCAAAGTAAAATTATAAACTTCACCATCAATACCCTAAACTTGTCAGCTTAATACAAACATCAACTTGATACGTATTTCTTATAAAAAATTCGACTATAACGAAATAATTGTATGTAAACATTCATTTAGTAGCATTTCTCAGTCATAAGGCGCAAAAGTGTTGTCCCTTTGCAGCTTATCTTCTTGCAAATCTTTTCTTATTATCATGACTTCTTTTCCAAAGTTGATCTAGTCGTGTACAATTGGCTCTCTTCGCAAACTGTATCTTGAAGATATTTTTTCTGCTGTCATTCTATTGATGAATCCCTTTATATTCAGTGCACTATTTACTTCTTTCGATTGAGACCTTGTCGTCTTAATTTAATAGAAAAGAAGAGATTTCTCGATCTTAATGAAAACAAATTGATCTTAAGTAAATCTTGACTTTGAGTCAGTCTTTGATTTACAGTTGCATCACTATTGATCAAAGTAACCATCACTCTTCTTCTATAGCGATAAAGAGTTTCTAGTGGTTCGCCTTTTTTTTTCTTGATTTGTTCAAGTAGTTTTCTCTTTACCCATAATCACATGTGATATGTTTCTCCTTTACTATCACAGTAATCTTTATTGGATGATTTAAAAAAAAAAGGTTTGACGAAATTCATAAAAAAATAACCAGCCTACAAAATTGCTATAGTTAAAATTATTTTCTTCATGTTATTTATAGTTGCAGTTTTACAGAAGATTGCTTTCACATCATCATCGAAAAAGGACTTTCACCAAAGTTAAAAATGATGTGTTTCATAACTGAATTCACTTGATTTTCAATATTCAAATGAGTGAAACATTACCCCCTTGATGCTAAACCATGGAAGAAGCATCTCTACATGGAAGGATTCACTAAACTCTCACATAGTATCTTAACTGAGGCAGAAAATAATACATTATTTAATGGCATTGAATAAATATAAATTTTAATTAAATAAAATAGCTACAAATATCTCCTCGGATTTATATGTAAAACTGAGTTGTTTAATAGACTACATTTTTACCAGACACAGTAGAATACAAATACTTGTATTGGCCCTAATTCCATAATAAAACGATGTGCCATAAATCATGGTATAGCGGGTGTATGTAAAAGTAATCGTATTGGTGATCATTTTTTAATACATTCTTAGTGATTTTACTATAAAAATGTATTGTTGATAATTTTACAATAAAGATGTATTGTTGGTAATTTTACTATAAATATGTACTGTTGATTTCTGTTTGGGGTTCACTATTTTCCGATTGCTTAGACACTAACCGTTGTTACCACCGAGGGTCATCAGTTAAGTAGTGGTTCCACGCTCTTTAATATCGCATGCAGTTTGTTATTATAACCGGAATTTCCTTTATTTGACATGATTTGCAAATATTCGACAACTTCACTGCCTGAATAAATCTCTAAACTATTCTAACATTGTACATTTATCAGATATGAGGGGACGCGTATGATTCGTTCTGTTAACCCACCAACAGCATTTGCAGTATTACATCGTGTTCAGAATGCATAGAATAGTTGTCGCGGGTATTTGCCATCAGCATAATTGCATGCATTCGAGAGTTTAGGGTTTTGTCAATAATTAAGGAGGATTCACAATGAATTAATACAAAATCAGTTTACTTATTTCCAGAACCAGCGTGCTTATTGATCTTCATATGGGATTATTCAGTATATTACTGCAATATTACCTGTATGTTTAATTTTGAGTAAATGGAAATATATTTCTAGTGTTGCAATTTTACTTCCCTTCAATATATATATATATATATATATATATATATATATATATATATATATATATATATATATATATATATATATATATTTTTGAATGAGTAACTCTATCAATAATGTCTAAAATTACTGAAAGTTATATCTACCCTGAGGAACACAATTAATCAGCTGGAAAGTGATTATAATAATCTGAATATATAGTTACATTATTTCAAAGCTGCGAATGCTGCGCTTCTAAATATTTTAGGTTGCCAAATGCTTCATAGAAACTCTGAACTCTTCATCTATCCACATCCAGTTTTTAATTAAGAAAAATATTTCTATGTCAATAAAATGAAGAATCGACATCCATAAAACAATATGTTTATGCATATATATTTTTTGTTGTAATACGTTTATAGGGAAACACAATAGTTCACCGCATAGAGATAGAGAAGTCGATCAGCGCAATATAGTTAATTCTTAATTGATCTGAAATTATATATATATATATATATATATATATATATATATATATATATATATATATATATATATATATATATTGCCGTCATAGCTACTCAGGGACCCTATTTATTATCAATAATAATCTCTATTAAATGGTTATACGCTAACTAGATATTGTTTGTATATGCGTATAGATTTTATAAATGATCATTGCATAACTATTGAATAGTTACTGGAGTAATTCTTTTCGTAGATATGATATTTGAAAACAGAGTACTTTAAAATGACAATTAAAACATTTACCACTCGTCTTTTTCATTTCGACCATCTTTGGTAATGAGCTGGACAGAAACGAACTCTAATATAAAGACTATAATAAAAACGTCATGATTTTATTCAATTGAAATATCAAAATAAATATTTATGAGTTTTACTGAAACGTATATACGTAGAAGGAATTCTGCAGGTAGATTTTTCGCTTGAAACAATTGGAAAACAGCATCTGGTGCCTTTTTTTTCATTGTAAAATATAAATTATTAAATTTAATATTTCCTTAATTCAAATTCAAAAAGTTCTAATTTATAAATGAGTCCTGTAATTTTTAAATATTTGATGGAAACAATGTACAGAATCATGTTGAAGATTTGGTTAAAATAAACCTTGGCATGTAGAGTTAAAATAATATTTTGTTCAACAACCACATACCTACATTTTCTTTATAAATAAACACTTTCATGTTAATAGATATGGCCTGATTCCGAAAAATATTTTGAGGTTGTATTGGTTTATGCAGAAGGAAAAATTCTAGCTTTCAAACACAGGTTATGTCCTTTTGTCCACTTAAAATAATTGCATTCGATTACTTCGTCGGACATGAAAAATCTTTTCGGATGCATCTCGAAAGATTGGCATACATAAAATAAGTGTCTGTCACTCTAAATGGTAAATATTATTAAACACATCAATTTTGTTACAGGCGCAAAAACTAGAGGCTCTTCCAAAAAATAGATTCTATTGGGATTTTGCCAAATTCTGGTTTTTGCTGAAACCAACGAAAGAACGGAAATAAGTCATTTTTATCGAGTCTTGAAACATTTACTCACAAGTCGAACACCAGATTGGAATGACAATATACACAAAATTGTCATATATATTCTATATACATCCCCATGGAAATTATATTATCTACACAGTCAAAATAAGAACTTACAAGTTATTTTTTACTTATTTTCATATTTGTTGCAATGCATTAATACATAAATAAATATGTTTCTTTTAATTTTTATGAAAGTTTCTCGGTGAATTTTGCAAAATACTATTACACAATTTTCAATCCGCTCTTTATAACCAAGATTCACTTATATAAACACATTTAATTTGTGTCATTAAAATCAAGAAAATGGCCTCTTCAGTTTTCGTTATTCATCTTTAAATGTAAAATATACTGCAATTTTGTTGTCAATATTTACTCTGAGAAGAATGTTATAACGGTTTCTTAGCAAACCTCTCCATATAAGATATGAGAATATAAGTTATTTATATTATTTACAGTCGAACTAATGCCCATATTTTTGTTGTTACACTCATAAAGTCTCGGCTTTTGTAAACTCCGACCTCCTTCAAGTGTCTGTTGATGCCGGTAAACTTCTGAGAATTTCAACCTGAACGTTTTATTCAATCTATATGGGGAATAGAGCGTTTTACTTTCTCTATCCGCATCTAGGGTTATTTCGTCTAGGTTAATTGTCCAGATATTTCTAGTCCTTTTTTTTTATGAGTCTGAGTGTGCTTATACCACACGGCCCATGTATTGAGCTCATGATAATTTAGGTCACCAAACTAATTCTTACATAGCCTCTTAATTTAGCATCGTCCGAATCTTTCCCTGAAACTAGAACTCGGAATCTTAAACCTTATTTCCTTCTTGCCTTCTCTGCTGTTGAATCAGCCTTACTGCCAAGCTTGATTTCCTTCCCTACTGCTTCTCCTCCTTTTGCATTATTTTACTTTTGCCACTGTAAACTTTTTTGCCATCTCCCAATGTTGTAAGAACATATATGGGGACATTAGTTTGACGAACAGCGTAAATAATGATAACTTCTCGTACCAGAAATTCAGACAGAAAAAATAACTCACTGTTATATAGGAATAAAGTGCTGCTGCCGACACTTGATCGACAATGAGCAAACACAGGCAGCCCCATTATTTAAGTAGATCACGAGACCATAGAGGAAACGCATATATAGGAAGTCCCGTGACATCTAAACGATCTGCTATTTCTATTCTATCCTCTATTACTATTTGGATGGCTATTTCTATTCTATCCTTCTATATTATACGAACCGCTATTCACTATACTTAGGTACCTTCATGAGATCGCTAAAAAGATTATAGCATGGCGAAAAAGACGCCAAACTTGACGAAAACAAAATTTTATTATCTAAATGTTTATGTTATTATTAAGAGGAAAGATCAAAGTATTTTGGGGGTATTTTTTTTACATTTTTTAGTCGTTCCTAGCACGCCCAAAATTTTCGCTAAAAATCTTGTTTTTTTTTAGTCAGCAAAATTGACAAATAATCAATCATGTCAGTCATGTTTTTCCAGTTTGTAAAAAACATGAAAATCTCAGTTTGAAATTCTTTTAAAAATCAATTATAATTTTTTCAAAACTTATTTTAAGAAAATCAGAAATTATAATGTTTATTTAAAATATTTTGAACCAAGCTAAACTTAGTTTCTGCGCCGAAAAGACGTAGTTTGAAAATAATACAAAGCAGGTCATAACCTTTTGCGCCTTTTGACAAGGTGACGAAAGATATTCATGACGTTTTGATATTTTTTACCTCGTTATTTTTAAGGAAAAATTTCAGCGCCCTAATTTTTTTTACTTTTTATTTTTTGTGCTTAGCTTTCACCTTTACGTTTACGATGCTTTATGGAAAATATATTATAAAGAACTTTAAATAAGACTGCTGAGAGTGAGATTAAATTTCATAAGAAAGGTATCTAATTAATTTACAGGCACCTTTCTTATTAAATTTTATCAGAAGTGTATATAAAATACAAATTTAAATTTCATAAGATGATACTGATACTTGTAGGTACCCTTCTCAGTTGAAATTCAAAAATCAAATTAACTTCTCCACACATGTTTTGCAAAAGTAAATCTATCTCAAAAGAACATTTACGAAACTGAATGCGGCTTTTAACTAATTTTATAATATTTTAACAACTTAAATGTAAAAATCTATTATAATTAAAGAAATAACAAGTAATTGTATTAAAAATTCAGTATTTAAGTTAAATATTAGACAGAAACTCAATCCAGGTAACGTTTTATTTTTATTGCACGCATGATACTTACAGTTTTCCGTAGATTTGATTTACAGTGTTATTATTGACACAAATTATATTTGTTATATACTCTTGTTCGTTAGTTTGTAACAAGCTTTGTAAATTATCATCTGTAAATATATATCTACTTAATAACAGTTAAATTCTACAAACTTTTCCCTAATTTTAGAAGAATTAACAACATAATGTAAAATAATAAAATATTTCAGAAATAACAAATAATTTGTTTTAAAAATTCATTTTTCATCGAAATATCTTTTTGCTTTCAGACAATATTGTCCATGTTCATTAAAATAAATAAAAGCAATTAAAAGCTTTTGAAATTAAATAATATTTTTGCTTTATTGTGTTTTGTATGTTACAATTCAGAGATTATTTTCAGGTAGAGGTGGTCCAACTAAAAAAAAAACAAAAAAAACATGATTTGGTTTCTCTCAAAGCCATGTGCTTTTAACTAATATAATCACTAATCTTCCCAAAATTGAAATTATAGAGTTTTCGTACAATTAGTTATGGGGGTGGGGGGAAATACATATGAAAAAAATTTGCCATGACTTTAAAAAAGAAAAACATATTTATAATAATTTCCATTATTTGTGAATAGTTTCTGAAAGTTTCCGACAATTATTTTTTATTTTTGCAAGATTTTCAAAATTAATGTCTGTCATACAGAAAAAACTGCGCTAAAATGTTATATGTTATTTTACTAGTTTCGGTGACACAAAGACAAACAAGGTTTTTTTAATCAAAATTTAGAATGTTCTAAAAAGAAGGAAATATTTTAAAAAATATTTTGATCTTTCCTCTCAATAATAACATAAACATTTAGACGCTAAAATTTTGTTTTCGTCAAGTTTGGGGTCTTTTTCATCGTGCTATGCTGTTGTCAGGGATCTCATGAAGATATCTAACTATACTATTCCTCTATTCGAATCACTATACGGATTAGTATTCAAGCGAGTATTATCGAGCAAGTACTATTAGTGCGAAACTTATTCGGAGACATCTGACACCAGCATTGTTCAATGGTATACTATAGTTGTATCTGCGATTACAAAATCTCTACTATAACAAGCATTTCGAAAGCGACAACGAGTATTCGTTGACATCACAAAAGTTGCAAGGAGTGTTCGTTGACATTACAAAACACACCATATCCCTGTCTACTCTGATGATATTATTAGTATCAGATAATTTTAAAATATTTTTGGTAATATATCGATACATCAATGTTTGTTTTTTAAATATTTAAAAATTTAACCAGTTTCGCTTCTCTCGTATGAAAACTCGATCTAGAATAATAAAACACATTTTATTCTTGTTATTAAAAAGTGTAAATCTATCACTGGAGAAAACTATATGGCCTTTTAACTGTTTTATTATTTTGCATTGAGTTTTGATAAGAGAGAAGCGTACTTTTCTCTTGCATTTTAACTTTATATTTTAAACATGTCCATTTTCTATTCCATTAATAAATTCTGTACCACCAACAAAGTTTTAAGAATACTTTTATTCAAGACGATATAAAAGGATTACATTTATTACTACTTTCATTCTTAAATAATATAATTAAAACATCTCGAAGAGAAATATACCCCCTCTTTTCCTATATGATATTGTAGAAAGGATAAAAGTGCTTGAGAAATATACAGCAGGAAAACTACTTTATTTGAAAACTCTCTCTTCCTCCTTCTTCTTCTTCTTCTTCTTCTTCTTGTATGCGCCGTGTCCCCTCAGGACGTAGACGATCATGGCTCTCTACAACATCTTGTCCTTTGTAGCTCTAACTAAAGTTTGTCTTTTTGATATATTTTCTAACACCTGTTCTGCTAATCATTTACACAAGATTATTATGTAGGTTATGCGCTACTTTCCTTAGTCCCTCTTGCCTTCAGTACGTTCTGTGAGTTTCAAATTTTCCAAGCCTTCTCTCCTCACTCAGTGTTCTAGAAATTTCAACTCTCTCCTTCTGATTTTTCGTATAAGTGTCCTGTTTGTTTTCATATTCTCTAAAACCGCTGTTGCTCACGTTTTCAATTCATGATATTCTCAGCATCCTCATGTAGAACCATATCTCTGTTGCCTCAAATCTCTTCTCCATCTGTGAAGAGATCGTCCAGCATTCCCTATCATATAAGAGAACCAATATTATATAACAGTTCAGTACTCGTTTCTTTGTCTCCAATCACATCATTCTGTTTATTAATACTTTGCTTACCTTTTGAAATAAAAGATATTCAGATTCAGTTATAATGGATACGAAGAAACTGTTGAACAAATCCACATGAATTAGTAAAACAATAGAAGAAATTAATCAGAGACTCCATGTTGTATTTCTTGAATATTCGCATATTTAAAGAATAATTGGTAACATAGTCAAACAGAATGTTGCTTTTCTTTCATCTGGGAGTTGAAAGAGTCGTTAAATAAGTGATTTTGCTTGAATAATTAATTAATTATATTATATTCTGATTCCATAATAATACTCTGGGCCATCATTGCATTATCACACAATTATACATTGTAATTTTATAGGAATTTTTAGAATTACTGTTTTTAGAGAATGTTAATCAGTTTTATGTGTTTTTGTGATAGTTGAAAAACCAATGCCAGACATGTAGCACTAGTTACGGTCTAAGACACTGCGGTTATTTATTTTTTAGCAAAAGCTCAAGATTAACGCAGGATTAATTCCCCATCATATGACAAGTAAAAACTGCCCACTTGTACAAACGATATTTTAATTTTCTTAAATCTCTCTGGTTTCCTTTTAATTAAATATGAACAATTCCTGTTTGTTATTCCGCATGTCTGTAGAAGTTAGGCGATCATATTTCTTCCCATTATTTTCTGTGAATTGCATTGAATTTTTGGGAAAGATGATGGGATTGCTTCCTGTTGACTTCTCCACGGTTTTTAATTCAAAGTTTTCCTTTTACTAGATTAGCTGCTATCAAACGCTAGAGAACCAACTCTGTGCTGATATTTAAGCCACATCTGGAGAAAGAAGAGATAAATTAATACTTTTGCTAAAGTGAAGGCAACGCTATTCAGACTTTCTAATTCCTTATTATTATCTATTAAAATTAGAAAAATATTTCGCATTAACTTTGAAAATTACTTTTAGAATTTTTGTGACTTATCAGAACCATCATCTTTAATTGAACAGTGTTCAGAATATAATATTAAAATAAACTCTAACTACTAATAACTGCATTTACATTGTTTTGTTTTGTTACAGGGGTAACATTAAAAAGATTATGTCATTATCAAAATTGATCATATTTAATCTGGGGTTACAATTATTTACTGTCAATTTTTCTTTTATAAAACTGGCTTACAAATCAGTAAAATGAATTCAGAAAAATGTAGAAATTATATAAAGAAAAATATTTGGTAAAAGGATAAAATATAAAGACACTTATAGTATGCTATTTTTACTTGGTTTAAAATCGTTCGATGAGGTAACAGTACTTCTTGCTTTCATATAAATTAAGAGACATTATTTTAAAAATATTAATCGTACTCAAATGTAAGAAAGATATGTGAACGGAGACAAGTCTTCCAGTCTTTACGCTACTATTTCAGAACAATAAACCTCCATCATGACAGCTGAATTAACTTCTGTAAGAAAACAATACCAGAATGTAATTTGCTTTCAAGCAACATCATATGTAACTGCACTGCCTTTCAAAACTTTCTTTCATACACGCATTATGAGAATTTAATTCATACAAACACTATCAGAACTTGCGTCATACAAGTATTATGAGAATTTGATGCATACAAACATTATCAGAATTTGATTCATACAAACATTATCAGAATTTGATTCATACAAACCTTATCAGAATTAGATTCCTACACGCATTCGCATAATTTGATTCATGCAAGCATTATCAGAATTTGATTCATGTAAGCATTATCAGAATTTGATTCATGCAAGCATTATCAGAATTTAGAATGGATTTTAGCTCAGCAGGATGTGTGATTACATTTCCATCGATCTACTGATTATTTTTCATCTTGATTACTTTCGAATTATTAAGAATTCATTACATATACCTTCTTTCTTAAAGTAAACTACTCATAGTGTTTGACCACATATATTGTGGTGAACCCAGTTAGAAAGTTTATCATTCGAAAAGGCTTGAATATCTAATTCTTCAATAATCCATCTACTATAGATGCTTGTTTTACTTTTGCTTATGTACGCGAGTTTTCTTTCTCTTGTGTTTCTGTTTTGTTGCAGAAAGAATTGGCATTTGTTTTGTTCTCAGCCGTCAACATCAAATATATCACTACTATGTATAAATGGATGTTGTGCTTCACATTAAGAGAAAAATATTTCCAAAAATGGTATAGTCGACTTTCTTTTACAAATTTCTTAATGGAAGGAAATAAGCAATTTGTGGGTGTATTTCGAAGGGAAAGTGCAGAACTTTATTTAAAATGTCATTTATTTGAATTTCACATTTTCATCATTTGAGTCGGTGGAAAATTAGTTTTTCGGCTTGTAAACCTTTCCACTAACAGCAACAACTAACAAAACATGTCGATATCGTTTAGTTATTGCAAGTAATGAAAAAGGGGTTAGAAAAATTACACTTGTACCAGATGGCAATGACTGGTACTAACTTGATTTGGTAATCGAACTATTACTAGTACCAATTTGATTTAGTGATCAACCAATGAGTTTTGAAATTATATAAAGCATAAACGAGGCAGTCGATAACTAGAATATTAATGATAGATATATAGATAATCACACTACTATCATTTATATAAAAATGTTAAAAAGAATTAAATCAATTCTAAAGACACTATTAAAACTGAACAAAAATTCATAAAATGTTCTTTTCTGCCGTATTCAATGAAATATCTATAAAAGAAGGATTACTGGTCATACACGCGCGCACACACACATATATAAGGGTTACTGGTCACACACACACACACATATATATATATATATATATATATATATATATATATATATATATATATATATATATATATATTTTTCAAAAGTTAAATTGAGTTTGGTGACGCATCGTTATGCCATGATCTGTTTCACATCTGATTGGAGTTAGAGAATTCTTTCCGTTTTATACAGAAAAAAGGTGGCTCCGATTGCTATCTGTTTACAATGCAGTCTGATTGATTGGTTATGTTCACGTGATAAGGCATAGTAATTTTTTATAAGATTTTGTAAAAAGTTGGGATTGTCATAGTTCAGTGAGCTTGGCTAATGACAGCATAAGTAGTTTATAACAAGGTGTTAAGTAGTTCACGACAACAAAGGGCTAAGTAGTTCAAGTATCAGGGATTCCATTTTACTGCACCATAGTGCCATCCAAAAATATTCAACGTGCAAGGATTAAAATTGTGTGTGTCTCTTTCACACACACACATACACGAACACGTAACATTTTTTTCCATTTCACTAATAAAATCATTATTATTATTACTATTATTATTATTATCATTATTATTAAAGCGACAAAACTATCTTTCTATTCACAAAAGAGTGCTCAAATGAAATTCCTTGTGCACCTGGATACTTACTGAGGCGTAACATTCATATAACATTGACACTCGTACACTTCTTTTTTATTTTGCCATCATCATCATTTTTATTACTATTTTAGTTTTTCATGATGTCACATTATTCTCCACATTCTGACAAAGTAAGAAACCCTAAAACTATTTCAACACACACACGCACGCACACATACACACACAAATTTAATCCTTGTACATTGAATTTAACATTCTTTTATACTTAAAGACTCCAGTTTTTCAGTAAGTGTCATTTGAACACGTAATTTCGTTTTCATGTTGACTGAAATTTATTTATATCTATCTATCTATCTATCTATCTATCTATCTATCTATCTATATATTTACCTATATCAAATCATTATATTTATATTTTATTTTAGAATCTTCTTGTGTAAAAATCTCATTGATTTATTCACAGATATCTATTTTTAAATGTTGTCAATTGTTAAAAAATTTCAGATGATGGTAACTATTTTCCCTATGTTTTTTCAGTTGTTCTGGATTCTGAGGATGCTCTTGCAGAATTAAACGTTGAAGACACGATAAAAAATGAAAAAAAAAACAAAGACAACAACAGATTTGTTTTCGCAAATTCCGTCTTATATGCTTTGTTTTGATATTTCATATCAGGAATTTTATCATGGATAAACTTATATGCAGCCAGGAGATCCCTGGTGGCTGAAAGTCATCATCTAGTGTTGATACCTATATTCACAGTCTCTCTCTCTCTCTCTCTCTCTCTCTCTCTCTATATATATATATATATATATATATATATATATATATATATATTAACAAACGTTACATTTCATCGCGTTTCTATTTATGATTTAGGTGTGGTTTGCAAAGTTTAAATGATTTGAAGTTAATGGAAAATTAGAAGCATTTACGTCATTTGATGCATTTTTTTATTTTCTGAAAACGAACAAGATTGTACAAAAAAAAAAAAATAGATATGTACTATTTATGGAGATGGTCCCGTACCTGATATAACTGTTAGTAAGTTGCTGGCGCGGTTCAGAAGTGGAAAGTTGGATCTGGAATAGAAGAACGTTCCAACAGTTCTGCATTTGAAATGCTGGTTAAAATAATTCAGGTCACAAGAAATGGCAGAAATACTCCACATATTTCATATTAGTGTTACAAACCATTTGAAAACACTTATATATATATATATATATATATATATATATATATATATATATCAATCGCTATGATGTTTAGGTGCCACACAACTTATGGAAAAAATAATGCATCGCATTTTCATGCGTGATTCTTTGCTCAAATACAACAAAATTTTAAAAATGAACAATCACAGACGATGTAAAATTGATATTGCCATGAAAAAATGAGCTACTGCTAACCACTCCAAAAGTAGGTCTCTATCCGAAAAAGATGATAGTGTGCATCTGGTAGGATTGGAAGTCATTGTGCATTACGACCTCCTTCCGAAAAGTCACACGTTCAATTCAGACAAGTACTGTTTCCAGTTAAAAGCGGTTTGTGACATTTCATCAAGATAATGACTAACCTCACAGACAAGGCAGAAAATGCTACAGCTTAGCTGGGATTTCCTACTACACCTGTTGTTCACACCTGCCTTTGCATCTTCAGATTGATTCCTACAGAATTCTTTCGATTCCTACAGAATTATCTTAACAGGAATAGCTTAATTTTTCTGGAAGATTTTAAAACCCACATACCATTTCATCACCAGGAAAGATACCACCTTCTGAGAGGATGGAAACATGAAGCTGCTTCAAAGATAGCGAAGAGTAGTGGAACAAAATAGCACTTATGTCATTGGTTAAATTTATGTACAAATATTTAAAGTTTGTCTTGGAATTTCACTTTAAAACGATACGAACATCTGTTCCGACCCAATATACATATGTAACTGACTGTAAGTTTTACGCCCTAAGAGATCTTCAAATATATGATCATAACATCTATTGAGCCATGAAACTGACTGTCGGCTTGAAGTATTAAATTTCTATGTGTATATCTATAAATGCACTATCTCTGATACTGAGTACACTTTCCTAATCCATGCAGAAAAATTTAAGTAACACACACACATACATACAACCTTATTCAGTTTTTATGTTTGTGTCGTATGTGACAGTTCAGTCCCGCTAGTGCCCTGCATACAGTAGAATGTTCACCTGTTGTATAACAGCGAGGATCTCTGGTTATAGCCACAGGAATGTTTGTTGTCGTTCGTCTCTTAGCTGGTCAATATGACTGATTTCAAAATTTCTGATATCCCTCTGGCACAAATATCTCCAGTTATTTCTATGCAGGGAAACTCGTTCGAAGTTAGTATGCGATACATTAATAGATGAGAGGTTACTTTAGCTTGTCTTTATACATGAGCCACGGTCGTCCAACAATCCTTTGTCCACAATCAATCTGGCAATATATGAAAATCTTAGGTATACTATCATTAATCATACTTACAAAATGACCACCATGAAAGTTTCAATTCAACCAATGTTACAGTATAGACACAGATCGCGACAATTTTTATGGAAGACATCCAGCTATTTGATATGGGACCTATATGTGGTACACAATTTTTCTGAACCGTACGTTTGACCGTGTGGTCAAAACGGCTGCTCTATAAACTTGTATTTCGTGTCCAGTTTGATACCTCTCTCATTCATTCCATAAGCGGTGGTAAAGCTTCCAAAATCCACTTGTAGTTTTGGCGATCCGATTTGTTATTTCGTCATCAAGTGATGTATTTGCATTCATCTTACTTATATGTAATTGACTTCACATACTTCAGGTTCTTCCCATCAATCTGTATATGAGTGTTTGGGAATTGATGAACTGGTGGAGGTTGTCTGGCTCCCTGAATCTGCTTTGGGTGATGAGGCGGCTGGTAGAGTACCCCCGTTTTCTTTATGTTACAAAGAAATGGTTGACGAGTTCTTGTGCTTATTCTAGGGATGTTGCTACAAGTGCAAAGTCATCAGCAAACAGCAGATCACGAATGGCGCTAGTTCGAATAAATGTTTTAGCTTTGAAGCGTTGATGGTTGAAAAGGCCACCACTGATTCGAAATTGAAATTTAACACCGGTATCCATGTCACCAAAGGCATATTTGAGCATTACTGAAAAGAATAGAGCAAAGAGAACAGAGGGCATGATACAAACTTGTTTCGTTTCATTTCTAACATCAAAGAAATCAGATAATTCACCATCAGATACAACAGCAGCTTCATCCCCTCGTGAAAGGAGATTATGCCATTCAATATTTTGTGGGATTCCAAGCTTTTCAAAAAGTTTTCAGTGTGCTTGACGGTTCACAACTTACACAGGACTTAGTAAGGTCAACAAACACCATATACACCTCCTGGTTCTTTTCACGCACTTTTTCGGCTACTTGACGGAGTGAGAACATCATGCCAATAGTGCCACGATAGGACCTGAGACCACACAGTGATTGTGGATACATCTCAGTGACGACGGATTTCATAATCCTGTTCAGAATTAGTGTAGCTAATATTTTACCAGCAATTGACAGCAGAGATATTCCACGATAGTTTTCGTAAACATTTATGTTACATTTGTTCTTTTTATAAGTGTTGAATTAAGGCATCCTTGTAGTCTTGAGGAACACAACCAGACCGCCATATTACTTTGAAGAGCTTGTGTAGCTTTGTGACTAAATTTTTACCATCATACGTGTAGATTTCAGGCGGAATAGCAAGAGATTTGTTTGATGGAGTTTAAAACTTCCTGCAAGGTTGGCCCGGAAAACATTTCTTGTATTGCAGGACGTTCTCTCTAGAACCATAGATCTTCTTACCATTAAAAGAAGAACTTGAAGAAGTCCTTCCTATGTGCTGCTTCCTGAAGTCCCATAGCATTTGCAGACAACCATATATATATATATATATATATATATATATATATATATATATATATATATATATATATATATATATATATATATACGCACATATATATGTGTGCGTATGTGTGTTTTAAAATTAATTATAATATTAATATTAATAATTTTTTTGCATTTTTACACTATTATCTGGTGTTGAGGATTGAGTGAAAGCAATCCTTTGGTCTATAAAGATCGTAACACTATTTTGGCTATTCCAACCGTTCCCCTTCTTGATTTTATTAACAAGAAAAAATGATAGTGGGTATATGTTTATTTGTTTGTCTGTACATCTGTATGTTCTTAAATGCTCGTTTCTATACATTTTGTGTATTCAGTACAACAAATAATAATTTTTGTTACTTATGCATAATTAAGCGAACAAAAGTTAAATGTTTCAGCTCCTTTATTTATTTTTGCTGATAATTATATCCGACACAAATCTTTTCAAAAGTCTGTTGTTCGGGAAATTGGTGTTTATTTGATGATAATGAAAGTAACAAATAAAGCAATATCTCAGACATTCTTGAGAGAGAATTACAAAAATAAATCCTCTTCTACCCTGATATAACCAACCCGAAAAATATCTGTAATGTGTCTGTCATCTCAGTAGAGAATGTCAAAACTCTTCTGTTCCCTAATAGCGACATCCTTTTGGTAAAATATGTTTCTGAAAAAAAAAAAGTCAATCATATGGAAATTTCAGACAGTTTTCATGATTTTTAGGTGCAAATTTCATTCTTAGTTTTATCTTATTATTGGGAAAATAAAACATGGAAGAAAGAATTGACAATTTTTATAAAATTTGTAAAATATTGGCTGATAGTTTTGCATAAGTAATATATTAAACACATAACCAATAAATACTTGCCTGTTAGTAACAAATCATGATAAAAACATATTCATGCTAAATGTAAAAAGGCATAAATATTATGTAGCATTACACTTTTTAAAAAAATCATTTCACCCCAAGCAAGTCGATAATGCCACTAAGACTATTCCTCTTCAATTTCAAACTGGAACAATTTAATCTTCTTACTCCTAATCCTCTCAAGCCATTAGCCCTTGAGATCGGATTAAGTAATTTTAGTTAATATCAAAATGTAACAAAATTATATAATTTAAGAGAAACTTCAGTAAAGATATATTTAACTGTTTTTGGCTTTTGGAGATAGGCACTCGTGGCATAAAAGTTATAATATATGATACTGCTATAAATTGTCTTTAATAAAAGTAAAATGAAATATCTTGGCAAAATGATTTTGCATTGCTTTTTGTGAAAGATGCTGTATTTTTATTGCTGCTTGTATAATCGATTAAATACACTGTTACAGGGTATATACACACACACACACACACACACACACACATATATATATATATATATATATATATATATATATATATATATATATATATATATATATATGTATGTGTGTGTGTGTGTGTGTGTTCATTCCAATGTAAATGATGATATTGAGTCTGCAAGAAACGTCATCTTATGATATCCATTGTAAATGAATTATCATTAAATGCAATACAATGAAATTTTTTCAGCAAAAAATGATTTATATAAAAATTCTATCAGAACATCTTTGATCACATATTTTTAAAAAAAGGAGCAGTTTCCTCGGAGCAGATTTTATTGTTTGATTTGAAAAAGGCAATCGCGAATTTTTCCTAATGCTTTTGTATCTTGAAATGAAATTATCAAAGAAATTTCCAGTTGGCAGAAGATTCCTCGTATTTTTGTGAGACTAATTTCCTGTATTACCCAATCGTGTCCTTCTTTGAGCAATGACTATGAATCTTTGTAAAACCGATAAAACACGATCATTTAAAAGAAAACGGAACGTTTAGATCTTATTAAATAAAAAAGGATATTGAGAACCAAGTCGATAATTTCCAGTCAGTTTATTTTTTCCTCTAAAGTTGTTTATTTCTCATTGAAAACAACGGAATCTCCGATTCCCTTCGGGTTATGTGAGATGCATTCTGTGAACAAACAACAAGCTAAAAGTATTGCTAAAAGAGAAATTACGTTTAAGATTTTAGTATTTCCATATTAAGATAATATGAAAGCAATCTCGGGTTTACAATCGTGGCTTTTAATCTTTTGATTGCTACCAATAAACAAAAATCTTCCACAAAATAAATCTGGAACATTATTGACAACCTGATTTTATGTTTATTTTTTATATTAATACAATAAATAGTTTGCCATACCAGGATTTAAATAAATAAATTTTTGGTGTCTGTGTTTTTAATTCATTCTGAAGTTGGTAGTTATGTTTTTAATTCATTCTAAAAATTAATTTGTACTTGATATATATTTACACATGATATGTCTTTGCACACATAAGAATTTAGACCCCTGACTATTTATGGTGTATTTGCATAAAATAACACAATCTGCCAACTGGAGATGCCAGTGTAGTACGTGATTCACGTCAGGATATACTTTACAGACAGTGGGACATCAGAGAAACCAGGTGTATTGAGGGGTTAATCTGGAGATTACCTTCTAATGTAAATTCGCGTCTCACATGATGTCATTAACTTACCCCTACAGATCAACGTTATCCAAACATTTTCCTAATATGTCTTGATATACCTTTTAAAATAAACCATTCATCTACAGTGCACAATAAAAAAAATATGGAAGAAAAATTCATAAGAATTATTATTCAGTTTTTAGCGTTTTTCCTTTATATAATAAGTGAAAATAACTCCGAGATTTTCCTGAAAGACTATGCAAGAAAAGGATGACCTAGAGACATGAAGTGTACATATTATTTGATATATTTAACTTGCAATACACATCGCATATAATTTTTCATGTTTCTTTAACCCTTCCAAAGAAGTCATATTTGATTGTTTAAATAGTTCTCCTGCTGGTATCACTCTCAAATCATTCAAGTTTTCAGTCTTTCCATTTCCTTGTATCATTTGTGAACAGTCATGTGGAGCAAGACCTGGTGATTCAAATTAATAGTCTATGCACTCAGACTTCAAATTCTTCAAATTAGCTATCAGCTATCTAACCCTGGGAGCAGGTGTATTTTTCTATGAAAAAAAGAAATATTTTTTACAGATTCCTTCATTGTTAAGTCTCCATATCATAGTAATCAAATCATGTTTCGTCACCAATCCTTCCCCCAAAATGCCACGGAATATTTTGTCACCTCATTGCTTAACAGTTTCTGCATGCCCAATTGCTCAAGAATTATAAATATAAAATGTTCATTAGATATATCCCTAAAGTCACAACGATTATTTTGGTCGAGATTTGACAATTAGCCAAAATCAGTTTATTAACATGCTCTACAAATACAGTTGAGACAGTTAAAGGCATCCCAGAGTGTACGGTATGTCGTGTCACAAAATCGTTACATAGTACACTCCTTTTTCACATTTCAGTTTTACAAATATTTATCTCCCAATGTTATCCTTTAAATCTACTTCTTTTCCTTTAGTACTTTCTTCCACATGCACAAGGAAGTGATGATAGCCTCTAGTTCAATAACTGAAAAATGAAATAAAATGTTAGATTTACAACAATGATTTATGGTTAAGAAATTCCTGTTCTTAATAAATAATTCTCAAATATATATAGTGTTTTTCTGAATATATATATATATATATATATATATATATATATATATATATATATATATATATATATATGCATGTGTGTATTTATTGTTTATTATTTCAAATATACAGAGAGTATGGACACAGGAACCAACACTGCGCAATGATTTTAGATGCGTTTAAACCTCAAGTGACCTACATACATATACTTCTGTAAATACAGCCAGCTAAAGAGAAATTGCACTTGGTCTGAAGATCGCAATGAATTACTATGCAGTGTGTATTCCTATCTGCATACTATTTATGTTCTTTTCTTTTCTCTCTCTTTATTATATATATATATATATATATATATATATATATATATATATATATATATATATTCAAGTAATTTAAATATTACTCCACTTCTAAGTTAATTTCTTATGATCAGACGAGGTTTTAATACTTTTTTGGCTTTTTTGATGGAAAAAATATGGTATATAAAATTATATAAGCACATTACGCTTTATATATGTGGATTAGTAACTGAACACGCAGCTAATCTTTTAACTGAGTAATCAAATGTATTTCTCAATATATTTTGATGTAAAATAAGCAATATATTTTCAAAGTTCAATAAGTAATCATTTACCAATTTTTGTTCATATCTAATTACATAAAGGCTACTATATTTCTTGGAAGAATTTTAATTTCAGCGTTTACATTATTTCAACAGGCATCTATCATGACGTAATTGAAGTTAATTTTGAATGACAATAAATCACATTAAAATAGTTCAAAGTCTGCTTTATCTACGTAAAAATTTTATTTTTTACTACTAGTTTCATGCTTTTTTTTTAGCAAAGGATATATTTAAATTATTACAGTACCCTTTTTTTATTCAAATGTGTGTGATATGTTTTTTTTTATTTAATAAAATAAAAAAAATGATTTTCAGCTTCATAGATATTCTACTTCATTAACAGTTACTTTAAAACAGTAAAATAAAAGTTTATTTAAGATCTCAAAAGTAATTATGCATTGTATACTATTTTATTTGGATACATTATTGGGTTATATATGCAAAATATGAAATTGTCTTATCCTATTTCTTAGGTAGGAACATAAATGTAGCCTGAAAATCACTGGACACTAAATTTTACGTATATAGATTAGTCTATCCGAAGTTTTGTTGCTTACGAAAGAATCTGTTCTAGCCAGAAGGGAACATATTTGCATGCTGCTCTTGTGAACTCAATGTAATTATTTTATGTCCAAGCATGAAGTTAAAGCAGCACTGTTACGCGCTAACTTTACCAACGCATTTGAAGCTTTCAATAAATAGAATGACATCAAGTGTTTTTAGGAAGAAAGGCAAAGAACCTATATTCAAAAATTCGGAAATATTCTCAAGCTGAAGTTACTATAATAGCGTAATACTTTTCATTATTATGAACAGACATACAATATATATATTCATTTTTATTAGCACACTTCTAATATAATCCGTCATAGATTCACATACTTTTTCTTTATGCAGAAATATCCGAAATCATCAGTCATTTTTAGATTATAATAATCACAAATGTAATCTTCATGAGTTAAAACCAAGCAAGCATTTAATTAAACACAATAAAGAATAGTTGCAATGTGTGGGTAGTGTAAATGCTATCGACAGTGGAAACGGAATCGGTTGCTCGAGTTTAAATTTCATCATTGTATTGTATTCTCTTTGGAAAGGCATGAATCCATCTCTTCTCCTTCCAACTATGGAGTAAATCGTGGAATAGAATGAACTCGAGTAGCAGCCAGTCTAGGATAATACACAATACACAACCATGAAGAAAAGCGACAGGTAACTACGAAACTCCCTTTCCAGGAGTCATAGCAATTCATAGATAATAAAAGAAAAAGAATCTGTGTAGAACCATGATCGCCTACCTTCTGAAGGAAAATTGTATTAAAAGAATAACTGTTGAGAAAGCGTTAAATTTACTAAAGTGTGCATATTCTACAAACTAGGTCAGTCCAGAAACACGAAGAAGAAATAATATTCCTTTTGATTCTTATGATCTGTAATCCTACTTATTTTCTGAGCATGCGATGAGAATAGATTCAGGTATTATTTTCTATGGTGAATCTCTATGCTATAGTCGTGACGGTTTTCAGATTTTCTCGCGGCACAACATACTAGTTTCATTAACCAGCGAATGTGAACTTGGTCTTCGTTGCGGTCTCCTGAAATTCCAGCTTGTTCTAAATCTGGCCTCGTCCGTCAAATCTGCGAATGAATGTAAATAACTGTCCGAATGGCAGATTAAGAAGTTTAGACTTTTGCTATTATAACCGTTGACTGAAATCCTTTCTTTAGCGTCTCAGATAAAGCCTTCCTTTGAAAATTGAATTATAATTCAGTTAATGCATTTATAACACGACCGAAGATCAGATATCCAGCAAATTTAATTGAGTCAAATTGATTGAATTTCTTAAATCTTTACATTTAACGTAAACAAAATATATTCATCATTTTATCTTTGTACTGCTTCCCAAGTGAATCTCTGACGCACTTGAGAGTAAGTAGAATCTGACAACAAGATTTCATATCAGTCAGAGGATTTGAACATATTTTCATATCTTAAGGCAACAGGGTTCGATCAATCTTCAGAGATTGACAATCTGGGATTCGCACAGTATGCTAGCTCAGCTTGCACGAGGAAAGTTTGATAAAGTAGAGGGATATTGGAATATATTTAATTGAATTTCTCTGGATTATCATATATTTTTATCAGAATAAAAAAATAATAATGGAAATCTTTTTAATGTTTTCAGTTCCATCCAGATATCGTGAAGATGATATACCCCGAAAGAGATGAATAAATTGCATGTCTCTAGATGTATTTCGATAAAATTAAGAATAAACAGATGAATTGTGCATAGAGGTGGGTTTGTAACGTGACAACAAGCAAATCAGTAAAGAAAATCTAAAGCTTATTACAAAAAAACGATGTAGAAATTAACAACGGTGGAAAATACAAAGAGATGCGGAATAAATACTGTAAAGAGGAAAATATGGAAGCTAATGTTAAATAAATAATTGTGAAGACACAGGGAAATATGTAAGAGAATCATAATTACATGGACGATTTGCAGAAGACTGAAATATCATAATGCATCCGTTAAAATTACACTACGCGATTTTCTGACTTATTTTGCTCAGGGCTTAAATGAACCACCAGAAGGGTTAATTGAATCGAATAATGGTGAAACACAATAGACGATCAACATATACTTGAAAAGAAAAATTTGCAAAAGATTTTTCTTTAAGACGACAACTTACAGAGACAATAGCGATTAAACTAGGTTGCCCTTTAGAGTCAACAGCTTTAGATTTCATGTCTCTGTCATAGGAAGCATTAAAAATATCTCTCGTTTGCTCCTTTGCGAGTCACCACTTCGTTGTCTTACTTAATCAAGATTGTTCTTCTTTACATGGACACATTTTCTCTCGGGACTATAAATTAAAAAAACATTCGTCTATATTTGCTGGTTCAACGATAAAACCACATGTCAACGTAGGCGTTTCTATCCTTTCTCCTTTCACTCTCATCGTCTTTTATGTCCTATCTCTATACAATATCCTGTCCACTCACAGACCTTTTAGTGTTTTACGGCTTTAACACAATTTCATTTAATATCTTAAACCGCCAACATTATCCTTGTCCTAATGTACAGGGTTAAAAATATAATAATAAAATATGAACAATTCTGCATTTCAGTGAATAAACATAAAATCCACACCCATAAAATTATAATGTGTTAATTCAAGTTTATGTTCATATTTGCTGGATAAGTTTACCCCCCAAAATGAAGCAACACCATTTCTATCTGACTGTCAAAAACGTTTGTATGTTAACTCACATAGACTAAAATAAATTATGGTCAGTTACGACGTAACACCTACGTGATATTTTTTTTAATATTGTGAAAGGTTTATATAGTTCAAGAATTTCAGTTTCGGTGATAATTGTATCTTTTTTAATACGTATATTGCATTACCTGTCCATTATTCTCTTATAGTAGGTTAATATATCATAAAAGTAATTTCCACCACTCTATTATTTTGTCTATTTTGAATTGTAAATACAGGTGTCCCCACGAAATTTGCATCATTTAAAATTTGAATACCTGAGTAACTACATATCCCAGGGCAAACGGAATTAAATAGGCATTATGTTGAGCAATAAAGATTTATTTCTCAAAATTCGAACAAGATATTCAAAAAGATATAGTTTTGAGAACCGATTTCACAAAGCTTCACAAATGTTCAATATATGCATCACCTATGACACGGCATATGTGAAGTCGATAGTCCAACTGCTGCCAAATACGCTGTAGCCTGTCTTGTGTAACATTCTCCAGCGCCTCAGTGATTATCTGCTTAAGTTCCTCTAAGGTTGTAGGAAGAGTGGAGATATCGACCTGTCCTTTCACATAGCCCCATAGAAAAAAAATTACAAGGTGTCAAGCAAGGTAAATGTAGCGTCCATTTCAATAGCACATTGTCATTATCACTAACACGCCCAATCTATCTTCTCAGCGCTACCAAAGAATCCGGCTTCCTTAGTAGCAGTCGGATGCAGCAAACAGAAACATGCCAAACCAGTGAATCATATCCTAAATAGGAAACAAGAATCTTGTTAAAGAAGGAGTACGAGCCGGGCGATAGTCGAAACTATCTACTCTTATTAACATGTTCGTACCTCCTCCCCATGCCTTTACTGGGATAGGAAATTAAGGATCGCAGTGAAAGCGGTGAGGTTAGGTGAAGTATTTACTTTGAGTACATCTGTTAAGACAGTTAGGGAACTGACAGTATGATATTAACTATTAAGTTTTAACTTATATAAGTCCGAATAACCACTTTTCAGAAATTTACGTCAGTATAAACATGGCTAGTTTAGCTTAGCAAAATTCCATTAAATTAAAATACCTGTGAAAGAAGAAATTACTCTAAGATAACAATTCTGATAACCAAGTAATACCATCCCTATACATATATATATATATGTGTGTGTGTGTGTGTGTGTGTGTGTGTGTGTGTGTGTGTGTGTGTGTAAATTTTACATAGAATATGTCTGTAAAAAGACAATATGAATAAATAAAGACAAAAATTTATCTTGATAAAGTCCCACAGAGGATGAAACGTGTCGGCTAAGTTTTCCTTGTGTGGTTACTTATATATATATATATATATATGTGTGTGTGTGTGTGTGTGTGTGTGTGTGTGTGTGTGTGTGTGTGTGTGTGTGTGTGTGTGTGTGTGTGTGTGTGTGTGTGAGCATGAATTAAAAGCGAAATTAAAAAATAAAAATGTACGTAATTCTACTGGAAACGACATTTAAATATAAATATAAATTCAAATTATTTGCATTAAACAACAGAGTTTACATTTATGACTGGCGAATTAAATGCTGGATATTTTAAATTTGGGCCCCAAATTCAAATGCTTGCATATTCTGGATGATGCCAATTCAAGTCATAATCAGTTTTTATGGAAATGATCAGATCTTGCTTCCACTTGACGAGGACAAATAACGGTTAACTTGAGAATGGATATTACAATTGGCTAAGATTAGATTCAAGAACAAGATTCTGCTTTAGGGATTACATTTTTTTCTTTGTTATTTTGTTTTACATAAACCTATAAAATTCAATAAAAAAATCAAAGTTTAAAGTTTCGTCGGTCGATTTTAATAAAACTAGTTTGAATACCCCACTACACAGAGTTATATAAAGAAGAGTGTAAGACACAAGAAAAGTTACGTACATCGATGTAAAAAAAAGAGTATGTACGTATAGGTATATTGATAGTGCATACATATAAGAGAGTGCATCAATAACCAATGTAGTCTGACACGTAATTATTTATGAGTAAAAATGATCAATATCAGTGATAGGGCCGAGTGTAATTATAAGAGTGGACACAGAAGTCAACACCGTGTTACGACAGTCTGTTTCATATTTGAACGCAATCATGCTTGAATGCAGGTCGTGAAGATTGCGTTCAACCATGAAAGAGATTATCACCATTTGATGTTGAACTCAGTTTCCACTCTACTTTATATATATATATATATATATATATATATATATATATATATATATATATATATATATATATAGTGTCGATGGTAAATTGTCGGTATTTTATATTTTTAATTTCGCCCATGAGCGTTGTTTGTTTTAGATTTTGTTGGCTCCACAGTATAGTAGGGTCAGTTGGGCACCCTCTGTGAGACAAAGTACGCCATGACACAATTCACTCCGCCAGAAATTTGGAAACAGTATCCTGTACAGTTTGGCATTCACGCCGGAAGCTCCAATACGAACTTCTCAGAGTGTTTTGGTGTCAATCTGAGAATTCAGAGGATTCGGAAAGCGTTCGATAAGTCTAATGATGCTTACGAAGATGTTTATAGTGATCAATAGTGATGGCGACGTTATGCCTCATCTTCCCACAGGGCCTCAGACTCAACACGGAGGCCTACTTCAAGTGCCTTGATGTATCAAGAGAGTCGCCTATTTCTGGTAACAGGACTCTGTACTATGCCACACAATCAGGAGAATCCAGTCATGGTTGTCAGACAATTTCTGTTAAACATCACCCATTACCTCTGACCACCTAACTCCCTCGACTGAAACCTCCTTGATTATTATGTGTAGGGCGCAGTTGAGAGATAAACCAACAGAATTCCTTGTAACACCAAAGATGAACTGAAAGCAAGGATGACAGAAAGCATTTGCCAACTTAAACATAGAAACCGTCCAGAAGAGATGCAGGAGATCCGAAGTCGTCTGGAGGCCGTGGTTGACGCCAATGGCGATTTTATTGAATAAATTTACTCTTTAGTATTTCAAAATATTTTTGTGTAATTTTGTAAAAATTATCTGTTAAAATGAGATATCAGTGTCAGTGTCTTCATTCTTGCATAATTCACACGACAATTTATACATCGCACCCTGTATAAAACATTATATATATATATATATATATATATATATATATATATATATATATATATATATAAATGAAAGAGATGGAATATGTTTTTCTTTGTGTATATATGTAGATAATCCTATATTGAAATGTATTTCGATAAGTAAGCTATCGAGTCAAAGAACAGCTTTTGCGTCCAAGGAAATCTTATCATTTGTTTCTTCTTAACATTTACATTTCTTTTTACGCTTATAAACTGACTTGCAATCCATATGCGAGTCATCATCGCCTCTCATATATGTTTCTGTTCATTCTCCTTTTTTTCATTTTTTGGGATGTATGCAAAATGTCCTGTTGCCAGTCATTCGGAGATAACAAAACCATGCTCTCAAAAAATACAAAGCCAAAAATACAGACGATCACCTGCAGGAACGGTGCATATCTTTTCACGGCACATGGAATTAATAGTGGCGTGTGGCTGTAATTTCTCTGTGTTAACAGCTGCCTGCTCTCTGTGCTTGGTTATCTTGTGTTCTGCAAAAACAGGTTTGCGTGATCAGAAGTTAGCCGCATTTCACAAGACGTCATTCTTTTGGCTTCGAACTTGATCAAAAGGCGCCTTCCATTTTATGTCAGCCAACCAGGTGTCTGACAGGCAGCTGTCAAAAACAAACTTCTGCATGACAGTTATGTCGCTATGTGTGACTGTGCCATGTCTAACGTTTCGAGACAATGTCATATGACATATGGTTTTTGTTCGTACTGGATAAGACGGAGCGAAATAGTATGAATTATTCCCGTATCTAAAAAGCTTATGGACACATATCTTTGGAAAAGGATTTTTTAAATATAAACTCAGTTACTGGCGACCAAATTCAGATATCTAGTATCTATAAGCGAAATAGACACTGATTTTTCAAGTTACTTTCACTTCTTTATAATAAATAAAAATAATTCCAGCTGTGATTTTATTACATATAGTTGCGAAATCTTTACATTTTGAGAGATGTTAAATATAACTTGTTCTGAAGTAAAATGCCTGTCCTCTGTCACATTTTGCCCTCTTATTTGCTTTCCTCTCATCAATAAACTTGTTATTCACGTTTCACTTCCTTTATTCTCTTTTTTTTTCTGATTTTTAAACTTTTATATTCAAAACCCACTTTTGAGAAACCTTTCGTCTGTGTTCTTTGACGTATGATGGAAATCAATTAGTTACACAATACATTTTTCAAATGTTATAATGCAAGTGAATTTTTAACAATAAACTTACTGTTAAACAATCGATGTTATAATATCTCCAGTATATATTTAGATATGTAAGAATTTTCACTCATTTCAATAAAAGCAAGTTAATGAATAAATGGACTGTTCCACTGTCTTAACAGTAAGTTATTAATATTAATATTTAAATTTTACAAAGGTCAGTTTTCAATCAGTACCTGAAGATTGTCGCGTACATGAAATTCAGAGTTGTACAAAACGGTGAGGAAATATATATATATATAATATATATATATATATATATATATATATATATATATATATAGGGCTGGCGCTAGGGTGTCGCCCCCCCGACACACACGGAAACTTTGATACGGGGACTCCTCTATCTACTACATGTCGATTTCAAACTTTCCCTACCTGACGGCCACAAACCCTCACTGGAAAATTAAGGGGAAGGACAACGCATTATTGAAATTACCAAAAATCAGGAAATTATCCAATTTAAATGAAAATTTCCGTACATTTTCATTAATTACTTAATTTTATAATGAATATTTTTTGTATTTTAAAAAATCTGAGAAAATGTTATTCTTTTTGTAATAACCACCAATATTTTCATGACTAAATTTTACTCGAAAAAATGTTTAAGTCGCAAAATTTTAGATTTCAAAAAAGATTAATCACCGACAAATCTCCGCTGAAACAAAGAGTTTTACAAAGATTCCAACGCAAAACAAACGGGGTTGTCTTAAAAATTTCTTTCAAAAACACTATTTCAGTTTTGGGGAAAATCTTCCATGTGTTAAAATCTTTAAGCATTTTTATTTTTTAAGCGATCATTTTCTCGGTTTTATCTTTCTAGAAATGTAAAACATAGGGTCTAAAATTTTATTTTAATTAGTAGCCGTGGACCTCTGGTTAGTATTACAATTAGTAAAAATTCAGCGATGTTCCTTAGTTGATGACCTCGGAATAAAAAATGATTTTACCGAGATATATTACCCTCTTAATTTATTTAAAAGAACTGTTCAGAAAGAAAATTAAAATTTAAAAAAATAAACCCTACTGAAATTAGCACTACCGTCCACCTCCACAGAGGACATGGAGGGACCACACGGTTGAGAGGTTCGGGGTAGTAAGCACCGGCTCTTTCGATTATGATAGTTGATGATTGACAATAAAGTTTAGGTAGAAAAAAGGCAAAACAAGACTATTGAAACTAGCCTTTTTGGGGCGCCAAGCTCGTCCGAGATTCCACCGTTATATATATATATATATATATATATATATATATATATACCATGCAAAATACAAAAAGAGGATTATCTTGGAGAAATACGCACGGAATTCAGTTTTCGGTTCAATAACAATAAAAATACATCAAAGACAACAACAACAATTTCTCTATCGAACAGTTCCATAGCATTGATAACATCAGATGCGTGTTTTTACCGTCTTCATATAAGAGCCGACAAGAAAGTCGCAGTTCGGAGTTTAAATACATTTTCAAAATAGAATGACATATTAAATGATTAAACATGCATTTTGTTTCCTTGGAGAATGTAGTTTCAACAGGGAGCCCTCTAACCAACAACAACATTCCTCCGAAGAGTGAGTCCAACTTCTGTGTCTATTTTTCATTTCGTTGAAAATGAACACAGGTGTGTACGAAAATTCCGACATAATAAAAATATTTCTCTTCGTGCTTAAATTTAGTCAAAAGGCCTACTAAGATATAATAAATATCATCCATATTGCTGTTATTATTTCATTATCATTTTATTCCTCAAATTCCATTAACCGGCCTATTAAATTAAACACACACACACACACACACACACACACACACACACACACACATATATATATATATATATATATATATATATATAAAAGGTTAATGGTCAGAGTTGAATCAGACCAGGAAACAGTAGTATTAAAAAGTGCTCAATACACGTGTGAAAAAAATATAGATAAAAGGTTGTACTGAAGGTACATATAGATTGCACTGAAGGTCCTTTCAAGCGCAGTTGGTATAACCATAACAAATCAAAACCCCGGAGGGGCACACTCTTCGGGCCACTGACGACATGTGCAAGGCATTTCGGCGGCATATCGAGAGCCGGTTTACCAAGGAGCCTTGTCTTCGTGATAATGAATTTCGCAGCTATTTGGCTGACTTTCGTCGACTGAAGCGGCTAGCTGCGAGGGAGAGATTACGGAGGGCGAAGTCTACACGGTATTGAAGAAGGTCGGCAGAGGCAAGTCGCCCGGTCTGGATGGTTTGCACTATGAATTGTACTAGAGGCTGTCGCATATCTTTGTCCCGATTTTGACGGTTGTGTTCAACAATTGGTTCCGGCACGGGGCCATCCACGACCGGTTCACCAGGGGTGTGATCACGATGTTGAAAAAGGGCAAGGATGTTGGGGGGGAATTAGATGATTACAGGCCCATAACTCTTTTAAACACACAGTTAAAATTGTGGCCAAGATCCTGCAAGAGTGTTTGCAGTCAGTTGACGAGTTTCTGACTTGTTCTGTGAGGGGCCGAACAATTCAGAGCAACCTGATTCAGACCGCACGATCATAGAGGTTGTAAAAGACGACGATGAGGCCGCGATGACCAATTTAGATCTGTCCAAGGCATTTAATAGGGTTGACCATCGCTACCTTGCTGCTTTCCTGCAGGCCACCGGATTCGAACCCGACTTCTGCCGCTGGATTAGCCTACTGTATCGCTATCCCAGTGCTGTGGTACAGGGGAACGGGAAGCTCTCGGGCTCTTTTGGGCCGTCTAGGTCGGTTCAAGGTTGGAGCCTCTCCTTCGCCGGTTGAGGGACAGGGCTTACAGTTCAGCCCTACGTGGAATCGCCGTTCCTGGAGGTGCTCGAGGGTTTCCGCGTACGCCGATGACGTATCTGCTTTCGTGTCGTCCCACAGCGACATTGAGGCGATACCGAAGGCGCTTGTTCGGTAAAAAAGGTGACAAGGGCCAAGATTAACCGCGACAAGTTGTCCGGGTTGAGGTTAGGCACCTGGAAGGGGGTCGATCTTCCGAGGGCCTTCGGTTGGACGGACGGTCCTGTCCGCATTCTTGGAGTGTGGTTTGGACCCGACCTCTAACTGGAGAAAATTTGGTCTGAAGTGCGAGCAAAGGTTGATGCGGCCGATCAGACTTGCCATCGACAAAGGTTGTCCGTGAAGGGCAGGGCGGAGGCGTATGCCTCATACGTTTTCCCGATTGGCCTTTATCGATTGTCCGTACTTCCTTTATAAAGAAAATCCCGTACCTCAATTGTAATGGCGGCACATGATTCACAATTTCTCCCGAGCTGTACTTTCCCGGTAGGCATGACCATAACATCGCCTAGTTTACATATGGCATCGATTCCGATCAGCAAATCGTACCCCAGAGGCTTGTAACGAACCATCAGTGCGTCGACCTCGGCACAATCACCTCTCTCTATTAGGACTGAAATCACTCCAATTCCGCAGCATGCGCGGGACGTCCCGCCGATCGTCCTAATCGTCACACGTCGTTCCTTCCAAGCCTGACAACGGCTTGCACTGATTATTAAACGGGAACATCCCGTATCTATGAGAACCAGACATTGCACGCCATTAACGCGTACTCTGACTATGGGCATATCCGTACTTACTTACTGACAGGGGGCAAGGGTGATGACAGTTCCTTGCCCCCGAGCTCATTTCCCAGACGGTTTCGCGCTTGATGGACCAGCTTGTTACAGCGATTGCAACGTGGTTTACTACGATTCCCGCTCCCTGTATTACGTCGAATCCTACACTCGCAGGAGAAGTGGTTGGGACCACCACTTGTAGCATTTGGGGCCCTTCTTAGCTATGGGGAAACGACAATCGCCGGCAGTATTCTCCTCTGATTTACACAAGGCCTGCGACGTACTCTGACTCCTTCAAAATGGTTCGGGTTCTAGCTGGTCAATACCCATCTACCCCGGCTTTGATGATGCTCGCTGGAGCCGGCTGACACCAATCCAAAAATACACACGCCAGTATCCGGTCGTTAACGCCCCCGAATGGTATCGACAGCTTAGATCGGCCAGGTACACATCAACTATCTCTCCAGGGAGGAGTAGCCGCCCAATAAATTGCCTACAAGCAGTGGACTCATCCGTGCCGAATGCTGTGTAAATGGCATACTTGATTTCGCCCAAGTCCGCTTCGTCCCCGGGTTGCTGGTAGACGGTGTAAGCGCCCCCCTGTTAGCCTCAACGGGATAACTAATGCAGGCTCTTTGATTTTGAACAGTTTGAGGACGTGCAACAATAGACGGACCAATGGGGGAGCCATCAAATTCCGGTATTAATTTCAAATCGAACCGGTCCATTTTTATCAAATACAGCCGATATAGCTTGTGGTTAATTTAGTTCACTAGTCGTTTGCGATAACTGAAATTTATTAATTTGTTTGCTTTCAATCAACAGACCTCTTACTTCTTCTCTCCTTCTTGTTCGTCTGTACGACGTCACGCCAATCAAAGTTCTTTCACCCTCCTCACAGACTCGCTATTTATACCTACGTCGGGAGTGGGGAGCTAATATTCGTTAACGAGACTCAATTCTCGTCCACGCGAGACTTCCTATTTTATAAATTCACACCGGTTTGAATTCTTAGTTTGTTTTTTTTTTCATTGTACATCTGCATGCGAGATAGAAATTTCGAAATAATCCATTTCACTTTTAATGGCGGTCGCGATCTTTCAACAAGATCTGACACGCCAAGCAAATTCGTTTTGCGGGAGGTGAGTTTTTTCGTTCCTCACACCTCAAAACTAACGTGCAGCAAAATAACACTAGTAATTTATGCAACTGTAGAAATTAAATTAAATGGAACTTGTAAAATGGAGTCTACACTGAATAAAGCAGAAGTAACTAATATTAATGGTCAAATTAAAACGTATATAGGTTGTAGGTTAATTTTATTAAGTGAATATGAAGCTGAATAAAAATATCTAATTTAAAACCCCACTGTTATTCTTAAGATACGCTTCCCCTATCCTTCCTTACATTTAAGTTACATATTTGTTTTTCTTCTAATTTACTGTATACATTTACAATACACTTGCATACTCGTTCCTTTCTTCTCTTTCCTTCACCCTTCTCTTTTCTTCTTCTTATTTCTACTCCATACCCATTCCTTTCTTCTAAACTCAATGTCATGTTTTTCGATCGTTATGCCCCTGTAAATTTAATTTTGAAAAATAATTATGTAGCGTTCTTTGTGTGTCTGTGTGTGTGTGTTTTTAAATATAGCGTTAAGGTGGTCATTTTTAAAACCAAGGTTGCGTATTTTAATTGACCTCTTGGTTTTTAAAGTGTATATATATATATATATATATATATATTGTAATTAATTTAAATCACAGTTAATTACAGTATGTTGATTAATATGTATCACATTCTACGTTTCAGTTTTATTAATTCCAAATTATCATTATCAATATTCTCAGTGTAATTTCATTTACTTACGTCCAAATACATTTGGGATAGGCATGAATCAATCTCCTCTGCCAGTCATTAGTTAACTATACCTTTTCAACATCAAAATGATAATAATCAACTTCAAAATGGACTTATTTTCAAGTAAAAAAAATTAATCAACTTCAAAATGGATTAAAATGGATTAATCAACTTCAAATTGAGAAAATTTCAAAACCTAAAACAATCAACTAAAACAAATAAACAACTTCAAATTGAGAATAAACAACTTCAAATTGAGATATTTTTTTTTTTTGGTAAATTGAAATATTGGATGTATTAGTAATAATGGATTAATTCATCATAAAATTAAAAGAGGTTCTTTCAAAAAAGAGTTTGCGAAAGAATGGACCAGGGAGTGCCTTAAAAGGCAAATGAAATTTATGAAAGGGGAGTTGTCTTAGTTATTGATAATGCTCCTTGCCATACTTCAGTTGAAGAAGTTGTGGAGGAGAATGAATTTAGGCAACACCAAATTTTCAGACTTGCTCCCTATAGTCCGATGTTAAATCCCATTGAAAATGTCAGTCATTAAAGCTGACGTAAAAAGAAGTATGGCAGACTCAATTGTTGGGATTTTAAGAGGTGGTGGCCAGGGATCTTTAACTACTAAAGAATTCCGCCTCAGCAAGTTAGAAGCGATGATCCCCGAGGCAATTAATAATATTTCCCCTGAGACTTGCACTAACTTCGTATCTGGAATACAGAGATTACTTCCCTCTGTAATTAATTTAGATGATGTAATCTTTTAAATAAATTTCTTAGGAACGTTTATATTTTTTTATATCCCTTTTAAGTAAAAATAAAAAAAAATAAATATTAAATTTATTAGTATTCTATTAATTCTCAATTTGAAGTTGATTAATCCAATTTGAAGTTGATTATTTCTCATTTTGGAGTTGTTTTCCAAGTTGAAGTTGATTAATCCATTTTGAAGTTGATTAATTTTTTTCCTGAAAATAAGTCCATTTTGAAGTTGATTATTATCATTTTGAAGTTGAAAAGGTATAGTTCTACTTATATCTGGAAAAATACTTCTCATTCTAAAAAATATTGTTAATGTAAAATTCACATGTAAAAAAAAAAGAATTGTTCTTGCAATCATAAACGTATGTTTCCGCTTTGAATAACACAGAAAGAGTTGAAAAGTGATAAAAAAAACAAATAAACCCCTATGTCATCGCGTAGCACACTGACACCGATCAGCCACAAAGAAGGCAGTTTACTGTAGCTTGTCTTATCTGTGAACAGGATTGCCGGTTAGATAACTCCAGAACATGACAAAACCTGATTGTCTGCGCGTGATTAGATTTGAGGAGATTTGGGCTAGAGTTAGTTTCTACTAAATCAAATTCGGGTTTCTCGTTTGTTTTTGTTACAAGTGGAGATTGAAGAATGAATTTTATTTAATAAATGTTGTTCTCTGATAAATGCCTCGCTTACGGTGACGAATAGAGGGCCACTATTTTACTGAGGACAATAAGCAGGACAAAGTCTCCCCTTCAGGCCTTTCAGAAGTGATTTCTGTGGAATTATGATTCTATCATTCCAGTTGAGATTGCATCATTTAAATTCCAGGAATATATATATATATATATATATATATATATATATATATAATATATACATAATGAAGTACAAAAGCATCTACTACACACTTCTTATGGCATATAAATGTAGTTTTATGCCAATTTTAATACGTGTGTTTGTGTGCGTATAATAATAAACTAAACCATGCTAAATCGAATTACTTACATTATTTCAATATATGAAATAACAGTGGATGTGCTACAAAAGCATTTCTAGAAGCTATTCACTGAATATTTTAAAAACGCAACGGTGCTTCCCAAATATCTATATATTTTCTCGTTTTTCTTTAATATGCACAATTTTATATAAAGTTATAAACCTCTTATATGTCTGAACGCAGACTACAAGCGAAACATTATTTCAATAATATTTGCGTTTCGGTTTTTACCTGTTTCAATTTTCCATAATTACCTCTTTATATATGTATTTGTGTGTTGATATCTATTTCAAACTGATTCATCTTTGTTCAAATCTTTCTTTCCTTATTTTCACCTTTCTTTCGTTCTTTCTTTCTTTCTTTCTTTCGTTCTTTCTTTCTTTCTTTCTTTCTAAGTAGCTAGCTAGCGATATTGAGGTAGGACAAAAATAAAAATAGATACTTCTATTTTCGAATAAGAACTTTTACCCAACCATCTAAACAATTCAAGAATATTTTACTATGTAGATTTTAAAGATTTCACTCTCTCAGGCATCAAGTCTGTTATCTTTTCTTGTACGATATCAGATTAGAGGACATCCAAAACCGGAAACAAAACTGTTCCTTATTTCACAATGTAAAATTGTCTTGGCATGTTAAATTAGGTTTATGCCAGGAAAGTGAACTGTCTATGAAAATCGTTTAACGCCTTTCTGGAAATGCGATTCTTGTAATGTTTTTTTTTTTTTTTTAAGTGAAATTTTGTAGGTAGAATTATATGTGTGTGTGTGTATGTGTGTGTTTGACGAAGAAACAGACAAAGACATGGATTTCATACTCCATGAAAACGGCATATTTTCTCTAAATAACAATAATGTTAGAATGTTAATGTAGAATTGATAGGTATTTTGAATTGATACCCCACACACATACAGCAGAATTTAAAAACAATTACCACAGTACCAAATTACTCTACAACCCTACAACCAAAACAATCACTATTATTCATGCTGATCTGCAAGTGGTTCAAAGAAATATTTGACTGAAATATCTTCAGACCAACACTTACTTTAAATGCGGTACGTCGAAGTAAAAATGACAGTATATCTAAGACAATGAGATGTCTAACATGTTAACTGTCAGTTGATTTCTATACTGAATATTCGCTGGTTTAAGAAAATAACTTTTTGTTTGTCCGCTCTTCTATTATAATCTGTATGTTATAGAAATTGTATTGTCACATTGTAGCTGAATCGAACACATGCTAGATCTGCTATATTAACTACAGTACTATTTTTAACACATTAAGATGCATTCCTTTATACCTTGGTCAATCTGAAGTATGTACAATGATTTTCTTATTTGTCATTAATGCAATATTTCGCTGCATAGCTAAAGGTGTAATTCGTAACTTATATACACTATTTGGTACTGGCTTTGTTTTAGTGTATATCTTCGATTTCACCACTTTTGAACTGAGACACTTCATCTGCTAATTGGTACAAACAAATGTAAAGTTATTGTGCATACATTCCTTTCGTTTTGATAGTCTGTGTGATTAGTATTGTGCATATGTTTATTAGTTGCCAAATATTTCTAAAATAGTGTCATTTATTTATTTTTGGTGTCTCCGTGCATCTCATTCTCTTTATATTTATTTATACTAGCCTCTTCAGATTTTTCTCGGACCATTGGTATAATTTCTTCACTCGCATTCAGTTCCTATCTATCTATCTATCTATCTATCTATCTATCTATCTATCTATCTATATATATATATATATATATATATATATATATATATATATATCTTACTAGCTAAATCCTACCCAATCCGTATCTCGTTTTCAATCCGTTCATATTCATCTTGCTATTTCGCTTAAAATATACTCGAGAAATGCTTTGCATGTATTTGGAACCAAATATATACCGGTGGGATGCTTTTAACCTCAAATAGAATTCACTCATTGAACATGACACATATGTCTATTTGCAATATGACAAACAATACTCAAGCGTGTATAATAATATATCATAAACTAAATAAATTATAGTAAATATTCTTAATAAAAGTAGATATCATTACAAAGTGGAATAATAATATCCTGATAATTTAATCACTATTAATTAGTTAATATCAATTTTATATGGAAGCGCTAACTTGCATAATACAATCTGAAATATATTGCAATGACACGATTGGTGATCAATGTTCGTTGTCCTTATCTTAAATATTTGACAATTCGTAAAGACACATTATAGTTTTGTTATTAAATATCTGAATCGCTCCTGTGATGAAAACCCACAAACGACTTGATTCACAAAGATTTTATCCTGTTATTGTGTCGACAGCCTCGAGTCAATCAATGAAAACGACAAAAAGATCACAGAATGACAATTAAACTCAAGATAAAAATTAACCTCAAAGGCAAAAGTAGAATGTTATATCATTTCTACTTGGACGTCAACTTGACAAACCTATTTTGTAAGATTTCATAACTACTTATCTCTAACCGTTTTGTTTCTAAGTCCTACATCCTTGCGCGTGAAGCAAAATATTAATTCTCTGTCATATTAAATGTATAATGAATTCCTCTAAGAGATGGGTATCACATGCTGGCAGTGAATCATTATATGTTCTCAATTAATGGGGATATTTTACTTGTTCCTTATCTATACAATTTTGTTATTTCGAATATAATAAATTTGAATATAATAAATTCATAAATTATTGTGACGTTAGAATAGTGACTGATTTGATGCAAGTTATCAATCTGTTAAATTATTATTTTTGTACATTATTTAAATCTCCGCCTTTGAGCTGTCAACCTGGTGATTATAAAATTCGACTCGTATTGGTAGAAGTGCTATAAATGGTCATAAATTAATATACATCTTGTAAATTGGAGGTTTTAATGCAATTTTACTAACCTCTCTGTGAATGAAATAGGAATGTTATTTTTTATATACATTCCACATCTTCAACTGGAACAGTTTAGTAAAATCATATTGAAGAACTTAATGTTTTGAATATTGTTGTTCATACCCCGTTAATATCGTATAAGTACTTGTTTAGGTACCCATAGTAAATACAATGTCTCAGTTGCTTTCTGTGGGAAGTTTCTTTAAAATGAATGTGATATAACATGAATCTAACCAATCAGAACCAGGAAATAAAACCTTAGACATACTAGTCTATTTAAAAAGGACAATAAGTTATTTAATAATGAAGTTACGTGAATATAACACACGAGACTTTCTCGAATAGTAAAAAAAACTGTTTTTAGCGAAGTAAATCTACATTTAAATTAGTACCCATTTCGGGAGTGAAATCTTTTTTAGTCTGGACGCTGCAGAATAAAAAGAAAAAAAAATGGAAAAGATGAGGCTTAAGCTCCTGCCTCTCAAAATCAGACAGCTTATTTATCTTCCGATTTTTCGGGAGAAGTTTTATTGAAATGTCAGTTTGTATTAAGATCTTTTCACAAGTCGCAGTCTCTCGTGTGTGACCGGGAAAAATAATGTACGTTGGAAACATTGTGTATTTTCACTTTTTTGTTTTATTTCTTGACCAGTGTAGCAATCATCATCATGTTCATCATCAACTAGTAATTTCCAATTTATTTCTAGTCTCTCCCTAAGAATAATTTTACTCATAGCTAGCTAGATAGATAGATAAATAGATAGATAGATATTGTATATTTACATGTACGCATATATGTGGACAAGTAGATAATTATATGCATGTTTCTAAGACATATAAACGCATATGCAATGGGATGATGTTTATTTGTCCAATACGATATTTTTTACTGCTGGACACTCCCTTAAGCTGTCTTATAAAACCGTGCTGTCAAATGGAATGTTCTTTTATGATGTACGCACAATGTTTTTCATGATTGAATATTGCACTTTTGACATTTCGCGATGAAACGAACGATAGTAGGAAGGATAACTTTACATTGGGTAGCTAATCTATATTTGATGTCGATGATTGCTGCTTAATCTGAATTGAGGCTGAGCTAGAGTCGTTTAAGAAGTAAAGAAGTATATTGTCATTAACCAAAAATTTCAAAAGCCACAGGCATTTTTCTTAAGGTTATCATATTCCCAATTCTAATTCGGTGAACATTTTAAAACAAATTAAGTCAAAAGAAACGTATTACAATAAAAAATATCAATACATTTTTACTTATGTTTATTTTATACATATATATATATATATATATATATATATATATACCAATCCATGTTAGTCGATAATATAATGCATTTTAAAGACTTCTCAAATGACAGATTTCCTTATTTAAATTTAAATTTTCTTTGTCTTTCTTCTTGACAATACATCTCAGCTTGATTATGTGTTAGCTACAAAAGTTAAACAAATCAACAAAGTGTTATCCTAGGTTAACTAGTAAATTTGGATAGTAGCTTTTTATAAGTCTATACTTAGATTTCTTCTTAAAATTAACCAAATTAAGACATACACATTTTAATCCAAATAGAATAATTCCTTTTACGTAAATAGTCGGCTGTCTTTTTGATGTTGAATTAGTATGCTTTCTAAGTGAAAAGATTCTCTTTTTAAATCATTTACCCCCAGATGAGACAATAAATCCACTAAGAGACAAAGGATTTATTGAGGGTGAAAAAATATGAGAAAAATAAAACATTATTAAGGAGAGAGAACAATCAAAAATAGAATTAAGAAGACAAAAGATAACGATTGATTTTGCATTTAAATTTTTGAAAATCAAAGGTCACTGGAAAGCAATAGGCCCGGTGAGAATTCAACAAGCGAGAAGAGCAAGAGAAGAAACTGCTACCATAGAAATTACGGTTATATCTAGCAATTTAATTTGTAATGAGGTGGCCTACCTGCCAATCTAGCACTTGCTACTGGCTTCTGTAGAGGACACTGAATACAAAGTATATTTTAACACGAGCTGTTGTTAGGCACGTACTACAAAACTATATCGTTATAATGAAAAATTTGCTAAGCTTATTTTTGTCATAGGCGTCGGTTTAAGTGAGACGCTTATTGTAAATACATAGGTTTGAATTAGCAATTTAATTAAAACTTTGATATTAAGATAAACTGCCAAATCTTCTTTACCTTTTATATTATTTTTTAATGTTTCCACTTAAATAATTTTCGTGGGTTTGAGACCATATACTTGATACCCTATACTGATTATTTTTTCTATTTTATCTGTATACTGTCTAAACCTTGCATAATTGTTAAACATCTTTTATACGCTTCGCCTCTTCAGAACGTGGGGATCATGGGGCAACAAAATTTCCTGTACTTTCTAGATTTTAGTAAATTTAATCTTTTCGCTGTCTCTACTTATCCCTGTTCTGTCAATTATTTACACAGGCTCGTTAGGTAGGTTATGTGCTGCTTTCCTTTGCCTTCTTTCCTCACTATGTGCCCTGGAAATTTCAACTGTTTATTTCTGAAGTTAAGAATAAGTGTAATTTTTGTTTCTATTTTCATAAAACTTATTGATCAGTATATGGTATTATCAGCATGCTTCCGTAGAACCACATTTATGCTGCCTCAAATCTCGTCTTTATCTTTGAGGAGATTGTCCAGTGATCAATGTCATATAGGAGGACCTATATCATTCAAGTACTCTTTTCTCCGTTTCTAACGAGATGCTCCTGTTTCTTAATACTTTTCTTCGATTTTGGAAGACATTTTTCGCTATTCCAATGTGCCTTCATATTTTGGTGCCATTTTCTATCTTCTGTTAAAACACTTCCTTTAAAAATATGTACTTGCCTGCATGTGGCACCTGCAATTTTTTATTCGCATATTGGTCTCTTCTTTTCACTGACAACCATACATTCTGTTTCTTACAAGTGATATTCAGTCCTTTATTTAGAAAATGTTTTTCTTTAGATGTTCAAGTGTAGTATATGCTTCATCACAGATAATGCTAGAAAAGACTTTGCATTCAGTGTCCTTCAGAGAAAACAATTAAAGGTTGACATCACAGATGTCCATATTTCCGCGGGTGCAGATCTGACCAACATATGAACACATGGACAACACATTTGCACTTGGGTATTCCTGAGAGTAGATTGGTAGAATCTCTCAGATATCGTAGGCAAGAATGTATGGTCCACGTTAAGTAGGATAAGCATGGGGGCACTCTCGCACACACATCCACGCTAGCTAGAGAGTAAATGAAAAAGTCAGAAGATGAGAGATTAAATCCCGTGTTGTCATTACTCAGCACAATTTAATCATTACACAAGGAATATTTTACAAATACGGATAACTTTTTCATAACTGTAAAATAATTAAACCATGCCCGTTCAAGATTTCTAAGATCATGGATATCCACAGTTGTTTTTTTTAATATCTATAAACTGTACGTTGACATGATTTTCCTCAGAAAAGTATTGGAATGGTTATCTTCATCATGGTTTAAAATTTTTAGTTGTCCTTCTTCTAGTGAGACTGCCAACTAATTCAATCTATTTTACTACACAAACCAGAGCTAGTTAAAGAAGAGATGGATTCATGCCTTTTCATGCATCAGTGCAATATGAATGCAAAAGCCTGGGTCGAAATTTTAACTTGGCCTACTGATTCTGTTTTCTGTGTCGATAACCGTTGCATCCTGTTAAAAAGCTGATGTGCAAAAGATGCCATTGAAAATAAAAAGAGATAAAACGTTATTTATTTATTCACAAGCACAGAAAATGTGACCTGTTATTATTAGCAAGCTGGTATTGCACAGCGTTACTACTGTAATGCACTATTCCTTACTGGTTGATCACTCTGCCTGTCAAAAGTGGTGGAGGTGACTTCTCCCTTAGAAAATCAATTGACCGTGCACACATTTTCAGCACCTCATACTAGTTCAATTTCCATTGCATATATTGCTCAATAAAATATTTTGTTGTAAAACATAAAAAAGAAATAGTTCCTTTTTATTTATGACTTCTAATCTGGGAACTAATTATTGTTACTCAAAACTGATATAAGAATACGTATAAATCTTATTCTATATGCCGTGTCACCTTAGGACGTGAGCGATCATGGCTTTCCACAAATTCCTGCCCTTTGTAGCCCATAAAATGTTTTGTCTTTTTTGGCAATATCTCCTGCATATATTCCTGCAATGTTTTCCTCTGTACCTCTTAACTTCAATATATCCTGTCACTGTCAAATTTTCCAAGCCCTCTTTCCTCATTATATGCCTTACAAATTTCAACTCTCTCTTTCTGATGCTGCGTATAAGTGTTCTTCCTGTTTTCATTTTCCCTAAAACTTCCTCGTTGCTCACGTGCTCAATCTATTGTATGCTCGATCCATGATATCCTTCATTGTCACTTACTCGTTCTCTACTCTGACTTAAAGGCTGGCCTTGATACGCAAAACTCGCTGGCAACGTAACTTTTGACCTCACTTGAGATCTTGTGTTGTAGAAAGCTAAATCGTAATTGTCAAATATGAATAAAACTGAAAGTAAATACAAATAAAAATGCATACTAACTCTGAAGAGAATAACATTGACTTGTGTAACGAATTTGATACTTACTAATCTTAACACAGCACCAGGCCAAACTTATAGAAATGGGATGTAGAAATGTGTGCACGTTGTATCTTATAACTGTAACTGGTTCACCAGCCTTAAAAATTTGCTTTTAAACCGGTTTAGCAATATAACAACGGCGATATAAAAGAAGAATGGTAAGCCATCTCGAGATGTTACCTAATAAACCAGGTGCAAATTAATGTGGGCTCCAGCGAACAATCAGCTTAATAATCCACAAAAACGAGCTAATAATGCGAATTCTTATGGCGAGAGCGCAAAGGAGAATTAGACTGGAAAAGCACAAGAACAGTCCGTGTTTCTGTAGTAATTGTGACGGAAAAGCTTCTCTACATGAAGTCTCCTTACCTCCGCGCCGGACATGCAGTGTTCTGCAGCTCTGTCCCCTTGATAACTCTGATCACGCGGTAGGTTCTATAGTTAACTTTTTTCGCTCTCCTATCAGGCAATAACCCCCTTTTATCAAGGCATATTTTTGTTACCATCGCACTGATTGTGATTTATTTCGTGATTTCCTTCGCGATACCCCTTGAAATGATATTTGTAATCATCCTTTTGAGAAATTTTCCGCCGATGTGTGTTCCTTTCATAGTATGGAAGCTTTCGTGTCAGCACGAAAATACCAATTAAAACCACTTGCCTGTACAGCCACTATAGCCAAGATGAGTGGCTCAGTAAGAGTGTAGTGAAGAAAAAACAAATCTACAGACCCCACCTCTCTTCAATAAATTTGAAGTGTTGACATCAACTGCAGATACAGCTCAGTAATTCTCTTCGTTCTACTTTCAACTCATCTAGACTATCTGTCTGATTTTCTCCTATGAACAATATATATATATATATATATATATATATATATATATATATATATATATATATATATATATCAAGAATGTGGTGCAGTTCAATTTACATTACATGAATCATTCATACAAAAAACAGATATAAGTTAATGATATAAATGGCGAGAATACATCTTTTGTTTTTTAAAATTTAATAATTTCGTTGTCCTGTAACCCCGAACCTGTAAAAAATGTTAAAAACAAATTATAAATTCCTGATGATGTTTTTTAGTTTTTGAAAGCTTTCATCTGTTCAAAGGTAAAAAATAGACCTGTTTTTGTTTTTAATTCTATAAACAGGGATCATAATATTCATCTCGTTGTCCTAATGTACCGATTAAAAACAAAAGATGTATTCTCGCCATTTATATCATTAACTTCTATATCTGTTTTTTGTATGAATGATTCATGTAATATATATATATATATATATATATATATATATATATATATATATATATATATATTGTGTGATAAGCACATAACTCCGTCCATGGTTTCTGCAATCATTTCTAAACTAGATACCTACAAGGCTTGCGGATGCGACGGTATCCCTAAAATTGCCCTAAAGGTGTGTGCTCCTTAACTGGATCCTATTCTCTTCAGACGTTTCAACAAATACCTAGCTGTTTCTTGCTTTCCAGCTTGTTGGAAGTCCCTCCTCTATATTTGCCATTTTATGAACTCCAAGGAACTGTTGGCCACTCAAATTAACGCCATATTAGTCACACCACTTTTTTGCAAAATAGTCGAGGTTCAAATCAATGCCGAATTGTTTAATCACCTTACATTACACGGTCTCCTTTCGGATAAACAATATAGCTTCCGTTTTGCCAGGTCTACTGCAGATGTGTCAATAACCATCACTAGATTTTTCTATTAAAAACGGCAAATCAGGAGCTGTGGCCCTAGATATCTCAAGGACGTTAGACAGGGTTTCCACCTCAATCGCTAAGGTTTCTCTGGACGAATATTTGTTTAATCCTAAAAAATCGTGTAATGAATGTTGTGTTGAATGGACACACTTCTAGTTCATTTTATATTAATGCAAGTGTCTCCCAGAACTCTATCCTCGGATCTACGCTGTTTCTGTTTTTCATGAACGACATTCCCGTTTTCATCATTTACCAACTGGGTATATATACAGATGACACAACTATTTATTCCTGCTTTTGTAGCTAAACCGACAAAGTAAATATGACAGCTGCTCTCGAAAAGGACCTCCAGTCAGTTGTCGACTGGTGTAAACTTGAAAATTTTAACGCCTCCAAAAATAAACTTTCATTGAATCACCACAGAGAATCTTTTTCTGTCTGCCACCTACATGACCGATACTAAACTTCAAGAGAGCAACATATGGCGCCATTTGGAACTCACGTTTTCCACTTACATGAAATGCAGTGATTATATTGAATCAATTACGTGGTCTACTGCGAGGAAAGTTGGTCCAATGTGTCGTACCAGACAATTCTTTTCGCGAATCCTTTTAGAACATTTATAAATCTACCATTCGTCCACATATTCAATACTGCTGGCATATTTGGCCTAGTGTTCTTGCTATATATCTTGAGATTCTTGACAAAATTCAAATAAGGGTATGTAATGTAATCCATTCTGACCAGGGATTTCGACTTCAGTCACTTTCTCACTGACGTAATGTTGCTTTCGTCTATTTTTTCTACAAACATTTTCATGGCGATTGTTCTGATGACCTTTGTTCCTTAGTGCGCTACGACTGCACGCTAAGTGTGCTACTAGATTGACAACTAGGTCACACTGTTTTCCTATTGAACTCGCTAGTTGCAACCGTTTATTCTATTCTAATAGTTCCACTTATTGCACTTGTCGGTTGTAAATTTCCCTTCCGATATCTTGCTGCCCTGCTACCTACAATCTTTCAATATTTAAATGCAACATAAAATCTATTCTTCCTGAATCTTGGTTTCTATTTTCTTTTTCCTCACTTCTCCCCACTAAAGTCTTCTCATTTCTGTAACAACCTGCATTATCGTCTTGTTTGGGGTGAAAAATGGAGAGGATATATTCTGGTCTATGAAGTACATTCTTGCCGAGACAATTTTGTACCCAGGCGTATAAAGTGGCATAGCCTGGCATATATCATGTGTATAAACACAGCCTAGCTCAACCTAGTATATTTTGGGTTGGTTGTATAGTTTGGGTTGCACAAGTTGTAAGTGGGCTAATTAAACGTTTTCTCATTATGACTTACACATGGCCCCTAGTGGACGATTTTGATGATCATGACGACTAGGGAATGCACGTGGAGTACTTAGGCATGCATTACTCTATTAGAAACTTACATCGATTTGCTCTTCACGTTTAACAACGCTCTATGTGCGTATGGTGTTTCAAACTTTCCCTGCCTAGACATAAACGTCGAGTGAGGGCCGTATCTTATGACACCAGACATGTGTCGAGGGCAAATTCACTCTGGAAGATGTCGCTCTCTAGAACTACGTCACACACTCAAACAACCATCACTTGCATGAAGGTGGAACTTTGATAGTACAGACCGTCATTCGATTCACCCAGTGACCCTCTTGAAACAACACTGTAGACGTTCACGGTGTTGATATCAGGTAAGTAGAAATCTGACTAGAGGCATACTTGCTAATAAATTTGATACAAATAAACGTTACCCAGAAGTTCATATTGACATTCTAACATTGATGGCTACGGTTTCTCTGATCACAGTTGTGGACGCTGTGTTGTTTGCCGCTGTTGCTCGTAGAAGGCGTAGGTTTTGTCGAGCATATGTACTGTTTATGTGACAGATCAGACATTTGGAAGATACACATGAAACTATACTAAAAAGAAGACAAACGAGAATCCATAGTACCTCTGGCGCATGACAGGGCAAAATGCATTGTAACTCCGACTGAGGAACCCCGACATGGTGTAATGGTTAGCAAGCTTGTGTCGCTAGATCTGTTACGACAGAATAGTGAGTTCGATCCTTACTCGGCCCCATACTTTTGGCCTTCTGCCACGCTTATAAAATTACCATCTCCTACTATCATATGTGATACAACCACCCTCCCTCTCTCTCTCTCTCTCTATATATATATATATATATATATATATATATATATAGAGAGAGAGAGAGAGAGAGAGAGTTATGGCCTCTGTCTGTCATCGAACTCTTCCTAGGGCTTTGACAATAGACCCCCATAACTATATATTCTGAAACTACATTACCCAGGGTACTTGGATAAATATATTTATTTTGATCAAAGGGCGTCCCGAGTAGAAGCACAACCCCCTCCACACACAGACACTGATTTTTTCCCTTTTCATTTAGATTGCATTTAAATTTGAACAGGGTAATGACTTCTATCGAAAATATAGATGTAGAAAGCCAGAAGATGGAGGTCATATCAAGACCAAAATGAGACAATATGGACATCAGTCAGTGGGCAGTGCCTTACAATACATATTTGTTGCGACAATTCGATTGTCATATCAATGTTGAAATCTGCTCATCAATTAATTCAATCAAGTGTTGCATATTTTATATATCAAAGGGGTCATATCAAGCTGTTTTTTCACCCCCACTGTAATTTTTCCCTTTGATTTAAATTAAATTTAAATTTGAACAATTTGAATGACTCCTATCCAAAATATAGAAGGAGAAAGCCAGAAGATGGAGGTCACATCCGCAAGATCACTGAGTAATATTGAAATGCATTATTTTTCTTCACAAACTGTAACAAAGATTTAAAATCAATCATCATTTTCTTACAAAAAATGTGTGACACACAGCAAAGCAAGGGTAATTAGGCTAGTAATGATAATAATAATATACAAAATCTAACTTCATAAGAAAAGGAATGAATATATTCTTGCCTAGACCATTTTGTGTCCGTAAGTATAAAGTGAACCACCCTAATATACCCCGGGTAATATGGCCTAGCCCAGTACGCTCTGCGTTGGTGGTATGCCCTAGGTTGGGGTATATATTTTTCTGTTATACTAGGTTCAAACATAGAAAGCAACTACTTCAGTCACAGCGCATATCGTTAACAACATAATTTTCACTGCAGCAAGAGTTGTAAGTGGGCTAACTAAATGGGTCATACGCCATCCCATTATATCCCATGCATAGCCCCTGTTGGACGAGTTTGACGATCATTAAAACGAGGGACAATTCTAAATCAAGAAAACTAATGAATATCTGAATAATAATATAAATGAAATGGGTTTCAAATAAATTCATTTGAAGAAGCATCCGGCTGGTTCTCTCGACTTTAACCTAACTGAAAACCTGTTGAACATTCTGAATAGAAAATTTTAAATTGGCAGGCGACAATTTCCCAGCAAAATAATCATTTTTGAGTGTTATTCTTTGAATGTTCTACTGTTTGATTCATCCGAAAATGTACAAAAATAACAAGATTAGTGAACATAGCTTATAAAACTAGTTTTAAATATATAACACATGCAATCACCGCTATTATTTATCATAGGTGGGATAAGAGATGGAACCATATCTTTCCCAAGGCTAATAGTTCGAAAGTGAATGTAACGAACTCGACCTGTAATTCGAACTTAGGTCATTGATTTCTCGCTATCAAGCTATCAACTTGTACTATTTTGGAACGGTGTTGGTTATAACGGCCACTTGTTGAGCGATAGACAAGTGTTACAGTTTGAGTGAGATCATTAAATGCTGCATCTAGCATAAAAGAAAAATAGATTGTAAACAGAACATATCCCAATAAACATTCTTGCATAACTGCGTTGGCAACATCAAAAGCTTCAGATTTCCACAGAAAGTATCACCGGCCTTCATACTTTTATGAATTTATCGCATCAAAAACGTAAATTTTGTAAACAATACACATATTTAATCAGTTCAAAATGCCACACGCTTACATCTTACCTGCAATGGACAACAAAGAGATTCCACGATGGTTATCATACACACTTTGTTGCCTTTGTTTTTATACAGGTAGCTTATCAAAGAATACTTGCTGATTTACATTACCTGGTGACAACATTGAAGATATGAGTTGGGTTAGTTTATTTCTCACCTGCTTCTTTACCATTTGGTAGTTCCTTGATAGCGGATTCCACTTCAGCAAAGGATTAAAGAACATCAAGCTCTAACATGTAACATGTTATCAATGAAAGAATTAATATTAGATTCTATATTAAGAAGTGTTCCGTCCAACTTTTCAGAATATACTGGCAGTCTGTTAACAAATCATCAAGAGAGTCTATAAGGCAGGGAAAATCATGTTTTGCACCGAACATAATCTTTAGATCTTTATAGAAGGTCCTTATATTAAGGGCATCCGAGACTTTCTGCAATTTTCCTTCTTCGCCAAGTTTTCGTCATTACCCGTTGTTTCTTTTAAACATCGGATATAAGCTGTATGTAGAATCTTTTTTTTTCAGCTGAATACTTATCTGTCATCGAAATACTATGAGAAGCATATATTTTAACTAGTTCTAAATGGCGGTTCTCATCAAACCCGTCCTCATATTCATACTGTACAAATCTAAAAGGTTCATGCACATACATATATATATATAGTTAAATTGATGTGTGTTTGTGACCCTGGGTTTCACGCATTTGCAATCGTCAGCTGACGATCGCAAAAGCGTGAAACCTAGGATCACAAACTCACATCAGTCCAACTAAATATGTTAGCTCTATTTCTGATATTGAGCGTTTTCCAATAAGTACTGCGCATATAATATATAAATAATATATATAATATATTGCACACACACATATATATATATATATATAAATTTATATACATACACTTTTCATATATATATATATATATATATATATATATATATATATACAGGGTGCAATGGATAAATTGTCGTCTAAATTACATGTGGGTTGTATACAGGGTGCGATGGATAAATTGTCGTCTAAATAACGCAAAAATGAAAATGACACTGATATTTAATTTTAACAGATAATTTTAACAAAATTACAAAAATATCTTGAAATACTAAAGAGTAAATTTATTCAATAAAATCGCCATTGGCTTCAACTACGGCCTCCAGACGACTTCGGAATCTCTTCTGGATGGTCTCTTTGTTTAAGTTGAAAAATGCTGCCAAAATCCTTTCCTTCAGTTCATCTTTGGTATTAGAATTAGTTTTGTTGGTCTCCTGCACAAATGTGCCTCACACATCATAATCAAGAGGATTGCAGTCTGGGGAGTTAGGTGACCAGATGTAATGGCTGATGTAATCGCAGAAATTGTTTGACAACCATGACTGGGTTCTCCTGCTTGTCTGGCATGGTCGCAGAGTCCTGTTGCCAGACACAAGGTCTTCCAGTAGCCCTCTCTTGCCCCAGGGCAGCACTACCTTCTCAAAGTACTTGATGCAGGCCTCGGTGTTGAGTGAGAGGCCTTGTGGGAAGATGAATGAAGGCATAACGTCGCCATCACGAATGATGACTCCAAACACTTTCGTAATCACGATTAGACTCATTCAGCTCTTTCCGAATCCTCTGCATTCTATTGAAATTGACACCCAAAACACTTTGAAATCTTCATATTGGAGCTTCTGGCGCGAGTGTAAAGCAACACAGCTTGCCGTTTCCAAATTCCTCGCGGAGTAAATTGCGTTATGATGCTGTTATGCTCACAGATGGTGCCCAACTGACCCTACTATACTGCGCAGTCGACAAAATCAAAAACGAACAACGTGCATGCGCGAAATTAAAAATATAAAATATCGCATCCTGGGTGTGTATATATATACATATATATATATATATATATATATATATATATAAGCGTAATTTTTTTGCTGATGGTTTATTCAAATACACTTTTGACTTGTGGAACTCACTTCCGGTTTCTTCAAATATTTCCGTTTATTTTCTGTTTAAAAATGTGCGAATTATTACAGAGAGACACTGAAAGAAATAACTGACAAGAAGGTAACATGTTAGTGATCGAGGAAGCACTCATTTGGGATTCTGTTCTGGTGGAAAAGGTTACTGCTTTGAACTTCCTTTTTAGAATGCGTACGTGCCATGGCTGTCCTAGATTTGATGTTCTGAGCTTGGGTAACTAAGGAATGTATCTCGTTGAAACATTTGCCGTGAAAATAGCGATAGAGTAGTGAGAGGCTAGAAAAATTTTGTCTGTGGGAAAGGATTTGCAGAGTGAAAAATATTTCATCACCCAATGGGCACCGAGGACCCTATACTAAATTGAATATATTCGTAAAAGATTTTTGATTTAAGAATTCATTTAATTATTTTAAACATTTAAATTCCTTCAATCAGTTTGTCATAAACACATTTAGTGTGATAGGATAATTTGTCATCTTTACAATATATGGATTCTTTATAATGCATTTTTTAACATTTGTGTAAAACTATTCTTTTTATAATGAAATTAATCAGATTATCTCCTACCGAAATCACTGCCATTATTCACCACAATACAGTAGTCCACGAGAAAAAGAAAAATCTGACGAAAATGAAAATTCACTGCTAATCTTGTCAGAATCAGATTACGACAATTAAGATAATATGACTAGGAAGTTGTAGGAAATGGCGTCAGAAATTCAGGCGATACTGATAAATATAAATATTTTACAACTAGCGAACATACCCCTGGGCATGCAAATGGAATTCCAAATATTACATTACATGAAATAGGCTCCTGGAAAACGAAAGGATTTTTTTCTTATATTGTCTTTATGCAATAACGCTGTATCTTAAGAAAATTTTAGAATTTTGCTAGAAGACTACTTAGAATTACAATCAATTATAGCTAATGTAACTGAAACAGTTGTATAAAGCAAACGCGTTTCTGCTCTGCGGGGCCATTTCATGTATTTGAAATATAATGCCTTCAGCGCTAATGTTCTATTATATTGTGAAAAAAATCTCTAACGGTTTTTATTTAAAAAAAAAAGATTTTCTACTATGTGTACACTATCTAGTCTTTAAAAAAGAGGACGTTGGATACTTATGTATACGCCTAATTATGACAGTATATAGCGGCATTCATAGGAAAAATTTTCAATAAAAAAATAATATGAGAATATTAGTCCTATCGAATATATTATCGCTATAAATTATAACAACAATTTTAGTCCATATCCGTCTATTTAAACTTACCCTTTCTTTTTTCATATAACTAAACTATTATTGTTTACTATGATTTTGGAAAGTGAAAATCTCACTGAAATATATTGTAAACTTTTCAAGTTTTCATCTGAAATCAAAAAAAGATAAAATTTTAGCAAAATGGTCACAAGAAACTAAAAAAAAGACATCGGTTTAAACTGTTACCAGGGGGATATGGGTTAAACATTATAATAAATGCGCATCAGCCACCGATTTAGTATTTCTGTTATAGATATTTTAATTTTCTATAAACCCTGCAATAGCTAGAGATAAAGAGTTACAAATCAAAAAGAGGAAGGTGTAATTACTTTAATCTTTAAATAATGAACATTTAAATAGAAGTGCTTTTTATTCTTACAACAAAGGTATACAATTTCTCTTCTTTTGCGTGAGGTTATTTTCATTAGAAAGTGGAAGTAATCGTACCCTGTTTCAATGGAACATTTCTAGGTCATGTTAGTAATTCCACTCGAACAGCTTCTTTCCACGAACTACTACTTTGTGGAAATGACTCCCAGAAGGATGCTTTCCCAGCTACTACAATCTGAAACGGTTCAGGTCTAGGTTTAACTGTTATATTTCCAACATATCTTCCTAAAATGCGCCTCTTACCTTTCACTATTACCGCTTACACAAAACCCCCTTCAGTAATGGCTTTTGAGTTTTCTATAGGGTGAGCACTAGTTTAAAAAAATCTACTAAAATCCAACTAATTTTCTATAGCTGTCATTTTGCGTTCCCACTAACATTTGAAATTACGATCCGTATTTGAATACTGGGAAGCATTAAATATCAATTGTTTGTTTGATGTTATAACTGATACGAAATATAGTTGATGGATTTCTCTAATTTGCTCCAGTTTTGTGAATCTCAATAATAAAATCAGGCAAATACTACGTTAGTTAAAGTATACTACAGTATGTAAATTTGACAAAAATATCACGTTCCAAACATTCTGTATAGAAGTATTTTTTAAAACAGAAGTTACCCACCCTAATGATACCCAGTCAAAGAATGAAAAAGAAAAACGGATAACGTGAAAACTAAAACAGATACTATTCAAACTACAATATATCTGGTGACCAATAATCTAGATTTCATTAACAAACATGTTTATAAAATCAAAGATTTTTCTCTAGACGAAAGCTAATTCGTCAATTCATTGTTGAAGTTAAATAGATTAGAAAGCATGAATAACATCCAGAGATAAATATAGCATGAAGGGAAAAATACAGAGCCATTAATGACAAGAGAAATCGAAGCAATGGTTACAGTAAAATCAGATCAGCATTTTGAAGAAACAGGTTTATGCAGATACAAATAATTCTCTTGAACTGTAATAAATACAGAATAAACAAATGTTTATTGATGCAAAGTAATAGGATACCAATGGTCTTTACCTCTTTCTTGCGTAGAAATTTGAATGCTTCGGAGAAAAGCTGACTTATCTGTATTATAATCCTGACTTTTCCACAAGTAAACTAGAATGGGGATATACAAATAAGTGCCAACCGATTATTGGAAAATAATCCTCTATCAGACTATCACAATATATTTATATTTATTTGATAAATATAACGTTTAAATTTCAGCATATTTCCAATCTCTCTTTCTCTCTCTCACACACACAAACTCACACAGAGAGAAAGAGGCGGGATGTGGCGAGTCTCTCACTGATCTATCATGGAAAGTGCTCAGACGAACTAGACGAACTAAATACCTTAGTTCCGACAGGTCTAACCTTCACGGCCATGCAACTTACATAGTAGTAAACCACCCACATTCCATCGGCAAGAAGTTCTACTCAAACAGCTTCTTCCCGCGAACCACTGCTCATCAAGACGATGTTTCCCCGATCACTACAATCTTATCCAGTTCAAGTATAGATTTACCTGTTATCTTCCCCACCTATCCATATAAACAAGCCCATAATGTAAACATCTACTTCAAGCGGCTCCCAGGCTTTGGACAGGGTGGACCTTAATGTAAAAAATTAAAATATTATATTTATGCAAAATCTTATTTAGCGGAGGTGAGATTTTATTATGCAACTCGAGTAACATCAGTCATGCTGGATATATATATATATATATATATATATATATATATATATATATATATATATATATATATATATATATATATATATATATATATAATTTACTCTATTTACCTCGATTTAGCTCTGTTGAATGAGGTACGGAACCAATTAGCTGGCCCGTTTTTTCATTTTACTTTTTATTATCATGAGTGGTAATAATAAAACTAATTTTTGTCTGTTCATGGCAGTGATAAAATTTTGTACCACCAAACATATCTTTAAATATATATATATATATATATGTGTGTGTGTGTATGTGTGTGTGTGTGTGTGTGTGTGCTGGATATATATATATATATATATATATATATATATGTGTGTGTGTGTGTGTGTGTGTGTGTGTGTGTGTTTGCGTGTGTGTGTGTGATTCTAGTCCCTTACCAAACTAATAGTTGACGTAGTTAAGTATGACACACAGATGCCAGTCGTTGTTGTTCGAGTCCATGGTAAAAAACAGAGAGATCCTTACTCCACACTATCTGACATTATTTTGAAGGGTATGAGTCAGTTATCATAAAGTTTATCAGTTGCATTCCAATTTATTTTATACAATTCGCAACTCCCACGGAAGTTTTCTGTGTCTCATCTTTAGAGACAGTATCTCCTTGCCATTAAAGGTGACATTCTTCCACCAAGTATACATATGATGTTACCCGAAACAACAATCTGCCGTGGTATGCACCATCATCATTTTAAATTCCTGTCTTACGATGTCCAAAATCATCGTTGTAGGATTTGCTTATGCATACTAAAATTATCAGTGTTATTTTTTAAATACTGATGACAATTTTTTATGTGATTGATAGTGAGGAGGTGTTTGGGGATTTCAATAAATTGTTAAATGATTGCACCCAGCGTTACAGTTTAATTCCGAAAAGGAGAACTATATAATTATACTTTTTTGGATATGTTGCTGTACAGGTCAGATGCTGAGAATACCATGGACCGAACATGTGAACAAGTAATATATTCTATTTCTAGAATATATAATAAAGAAAGATGATTTGGAAATTTTAATACTCACAAGACAGTTTGAAGGCAAGAGAGACAGTGGAAAATAACGCATAACCTACCTAGCGTCACTTTGACGCGTGCGTCATGGGTTGATCACCCTTGTTTTAACCAAACCCGACTATTGCTTCACCATAAAAAAATGAAAATATAAACTTAATTACTGGATTAAAAGTAAAAATTAATTTGGCAAAAGAATATTAGACTAAATTGACAACTGCGATTCTTTAACAGTTTGGTATTGACAGAAAACTCATTTTTTTTATTTTTATAACATATATTTTCATGCAACTCGAATTTTCATTGCTGCAAAACTTCGACAATGAAAAAAAGACACGGGACCATATGAAACTTAATTAACCTGCAAATGCTTTATAAGCCGTTAAAAATAAATCAATCAATAAAAAAATATCACTTATGTATATATGTAAGTTAGAATGTTACATATATGTATATATGATTCTGAAGAAGCTTCGAGAGCCAGCTGAGATTGTTTTTGTTCTTAGAGTTTTCCATTTGTGAATGGAAGTACATATCAAAGTAGGTAGTAATCTCTCTGATTCAACTTTAGTTAAAATAGTGGTAAGCAAGAACATATGACAGCATTAACTCTGTTCGCGTTGTACTTTACAATGGGTTTCTTAATGGCTTTGATATTTACATGGTGTTTACATCAAATATCGAATAACGGGTAAGATAATGAATATAAGATGGTTTGCTGCTTAAACAAAACAATGTCATCACTTATGCATGATTTCCTGTACGCTGACGATTGTGATGTTTTTGCTCACACCCATCGTGACATGCAACATCTTATGGATTCCTTCTCAACAAGCAGCAGTGAATTTGGTCTAAGGATTAGCTTGAAAAAGAGCGCCGTAATGTAACAAACACTCTCCAGATAAAGCTTGCTCCGAGCCAAACATTTATAGTCAAAAGGTGTAGATAGTGAAAAAGCTCGGGTATTTATGTAGAACTTTAAATATGACAAATACTCTTTCTAATAAAATCTTCCTTCAAATCAAGAATGGCAGTAATATTTTCGGAAAACTGGATGGACGTCTATGGTTTCAGGATGAGATTTCGATGGAGACGAATTTGAAAGTTTACAATACTTGTCTTTTGTCTTTATTATTGTATGCATATGATTCCTAGGTCACTTACCGGAGACACATGCAAAGGTTGAAGCGATTTCACCAACAGTGTCGCTTCCGTATATTGGTTACCAGTCGGCAAATGTTCATGAATGGTCTTGATATCCACGAACGCAGTCAGTCTGCTAATATGTGATCTCTAGTACTTCAGCGCCGGTTGCGATGGAATGGTCATGATGAAGGACGATAAGATATATACTGATGCATCCTTAAAGCGCATCTTAGGTTTGACGGCATTTCTCTTCCATGTTCCCAGCTCAAATAAAACAATTGCTTTGAAATACGACTGTCATCCATTCTGACGAGGTATCCCACCCACCGAAATTGACGTTTTAGTATCAAGGACTCAATACTATCACAGCCGCTTCTCTCTAGCACGTCTACATCACTAACAAACATTTGCCAGGTAATGCCAAGGACGTGACGTAAGCAGTACCGGTGGAATCTCTCAAGCTTTTTCATTTGTCTGTGGTAATCCAGCCACTTCTCGCAAGCAGAAAAAAGTGATGTTAACACACATGCACGATAGACGTTTAGCTTTCTACTCACTGAAATTCTGTGCTGAGACCACAGACGTTTATTCAGTTTTCCAAATGCGTAGCTAGCTTTTGTATGCGGTTTGAAATTTCCACATCAAGATCACAGAATATGCTCAACGTGCTCCCAAGATACACAAACGCGCAAACAACCTTCAACCTTTCACCATAAACAAAGATGCTTGGTTCACGATATAGCTTCCTTGGAGCTAGTTGGTACATAACTACTGTATTTTTCAAACTAATAGTCAATCCCAGTGCAATGTATGCATTAGAAAAAGCATCCATGAGATGCTGAATATCTACTTACAAGTGAGCCACAATATCGCAGTCATCAGCATATACCAAATCCCTGATCAACGAGAGGTGAACCTTCGACTTTACACAAACTCTCTGATATCAAACAGCCTTCCTGTTGGACGACAGTGAATGTAAATACCAAGGTTGCAGTTCTTAAAGGCCTGTTCTAAACAATAAATTACAGGGCAAATAGGGTTGGAGCTGGAATGTCGCCCTGCTTAACACCCTTTTCAAATGTCAGCGAGTCAGCTTTCCACCAGCATTAACCCAAGCCTTCATATCATCATGAAAAAAGCGAAAAATGGAAACAAACATTCCGTGACATCCCAAGTTCCCTAAAATATTCCACAAAGCCTTTCTCTTTAGGGTGTCAAATACCTTTATCAAGTCAATAAATACCTGGTAGAGATACATATTCTGTTCCATATTTTCTTGCAGTTGTCTGGCTGTGAAGATCATATCTATAGTGCCACGTCCAGCCCTAAAGCCCAACTGTGACTCCGGAAGAGTTTCATTAAAAATGTGGTGCAACAAGCGATTCAATAGAACTCTACAATGAACCTTGCCGACAACTGACAACAGCGACATGTCACGATAATTTCCAGTCATCCCTGTCCCACTTGCCTTTGTACAAAACAACTATGACAGCATATTTCCAATCATCCGGAACCCTGTTATTAGTCCAGGCATCTAGCAACAACGAATGAGGCCGATGCAAAAGACTTTCTCCTCCTTGCTTAAAAATCTCGGCATGCAGCCTATCAATTCCAGGTGACTTTCCACCATTAAGCTTTCTGACAGCACTTTCAACCTACTCAAATGTTGCGAGAAATTTTTTAACAGGCTTTTCTGGTATAGATCTGATAAACTCTTCATCAGACTCTGAGTGCCTATTAAGAAGCTCGTCAAAATATTCACGCCATCTCAACAGAATATCATCGGGATCTCGAAAAAAAAAATTTTGCCATACTTAGTCCTTAGAAGAGCAACAGGTGAAGTAGAAGGCCCGTAAACTTAACCAAGTAGATTGTACTTGGCCTTATATCCGACACAAGCTGCATTTTATCAGTTTTGTCACTCCACCATTTGTTCTTCATTGTGCACAGATTTCAGCTTTTATTGTCTTTAACTTGGCCTCAATTTCCTTCTTCTGATCACCAGGAAAATCACTATAAAGTAATGTAGAGTGGAGTTTATTTTTCTCTTCCAAGAGATTTGCTGTGCTTGTCATTCTGATCAAACCAATCCAGATGCTGCTTATCAGTAAATCCAACAACATCAGCATACACTACCTCGTACACTACCTCCTTGAAAGAAGTCCAGTTATTTTCACTTACTTCAGCATCCATCTTGTGTAGATTCTGTCTAACCACAGAAACTTTCAGACGGCTAACATTCAGCCTCTTTGGAAGTGATACGCCTCGCCGCCTTTCCTTTTTACGAACAACACACTTAACTCTTGCTCTTACCAGACAATATATATATATACATACGCAACCATATATATATATATATATATATATATATATATATATATATATATATATATATATACACACACACACACATACACACACATATATATGTATATACAACTCCCACTATAACCAATTTACATATATTAACTGTAATTTATACACACGCATATAACTCACGTAATTACAAATACATGTATATAAATATACATCCATACTTTAAAAGAAATGACTATATATACATATATTCCAAATTACATATTTTAAGCTAAATAACATAAACATGCATACAAGCAAATAGAAATGTATTTATACATACTCGTAAATATACATTTCTAAATCTAAATCTGAACGTAAAGATGTAAATAAATTAATATAGATGTAAAAATAACAATAAAGATATTGAGATAGATGGCAAGTATTGAAATCAATCTGATTCAACAATTTCTTATTTTTATGTCTACGTGTGACCATTAATTCATTATTTTGTTTAGTAAATTTGAGGTATTCATATTTTTTTTTACACCGGTCAATTTTTCTAGAAGGCAAAGATTACAACTTTCACCCATTGTAAGACTTAGTTCTTAACATTATTTCCCACGTAATATGTGGTGTGTTTCCCCTATCTTTTATTTGCCTGTAAAATGTAGAGACAGCTGTAATATATTTTGTATTTATTGTTGCTTAAGATTATTTTGTGGTTCTAAAATCTTTGCTTCCGTTCTGTTTCAGTTGGAGCAATACAATCTTTTGTTCTTTACCAGACAGTATGTTAGCTCTAATATAAGTTAACACTAGCCGTTTAAGCGACAGTTCATATTATTTAGACAGTTACATTTCTTTATCTTTTATTGCTTCATTGTTGTTGATATTTTTTGCAAGTTATATAATAATATATTATTATGATGAGGTATAGATTTTTCTATATTTCTAACGTAACTGAAGCTGATCAATTTGTTATTTTTGTTAAAAGTTTTCTTTAATTTTGTTGAATATTTTAAATGTTTATCAATTAGTTGGAGAAATATTCTACCAATATTATTTGTAATGCTTAAACCATAACACGTTGCGATACCGTTTTGCACTTTTACCTTAATGAAACTTGCGTTTTTCCCAAGTATTCTGTACTTTATGTTTGTTTTCTTCTAGGGTTTTATATATTTAACTTAAGCTTCAACAAATATTTTCTTATTGCTAGAGTTAGTTGTTAATCTATATTGTACTGATTTCTGTAAATATTGAAGTATAATAGGAGGATTATTTGATTCGATATTTGCTTATTTGATATTTTCGATAGTTGCTTAAATCTTTTATGTACGGTTTATATCTACCAGTATTCAAATCCAAGATCAAGTCAAGAAAGTTGATTATTTTGCATTTGTTATACTAGTTTTATAATATTTTCTTTAAAAATTTCCATTTTTTTTTATCTGTCTATGTTTCTTAAATATTTTTCGTAGTATGATTACACTGTCATCTCTATAAAGCCCTATACCGTTGATACAAATAGATATCTTAATCCCCACATTAGATATAGCCCTACCATATCGTATGCTTCTGCTGTATCATATACTTCCATGGCAATGTTGAATTCTTCATTATCTCTTTTATGGCGCATACATCTATTGCGATACAGCATTCGATTTGGAGCCTTTCTGATTATTCTGTTTTCTTTATCGCTAATGATACACTAGTTCTTGGCTAATTTGATAGCATCCATTAGAAGATATTCGGTAATTGACATGTACAAATCGTTTATATCGAACTGGATAAACGTACACTCATTCTTCTTTTTATTTTTCTGAACCAATTCATGGCTTTTTTCGTATTATACCAATGATTAACTCCCAAAACATTTCGCGTATATTTACATGCCCTTTCGAGAATGAATTTTCTAATTTTTCAATATTATTGCTGACTTGTACTACTGTCGAGGAAAAATATATTTATTATTATTATTATTATTAGTGTATATATATATATATATATATATATATATATATATATATATATATATATAGATAGATAGATAGATAGATAGATAGATAAATAGATAAATAGATAATGGATTTTATTTATCAATCCGACGGATTACCTTAGATAATTACTTTGTTTTCGTTTGGGTACGAAACTGATAGATATGAAAATTTCGAGGAACTGGATACGAGAAGGATTTCGCTTAAAAGTACGCTTCAAACTTTGCTTGATCGGCGAAATTACTCCACGGCGGTTAAGATACGTCGGATCTAACGTCGGTTTTCCTCTGCCCAGAGGGGCGGAGGTTCGAATCCTGCCAGAGAGTCCATATATTTCTTTAATTTGATTTCTTGAATATTCAGGCCGGTAGACAAAAATAATTATATATACTGTTTAATAAATAAATGGGGCGTCTACTCAAATATGAGTATCCACTAAAAGTAAAGTCATATATATATATATATATATATATATATATATATATATATCTGTGCACACACAATCATATATGTATTAAGCCTTGCTTAGTTTGGTATAGCGTGTCAATGTAGAAAGGCATCCAGTGAATATTAACTAATTACATTACTGAAACGGTGTACAAAGTTTCTCATATTATTAACCGCTTCTTTATCGATATGTAAAATTAACTATTTATGGATATCTAGATATTTGATGGATCATGGTAACATGTATCAGCACAGTTAAAATTCAAACCTATTCATTCTCTGCAGTCGTTGCAATTTTGGCACGTTAGAGGATATCATAAATATGTTTTAATAGATAAAGGGAAATGTTTAACAACTTCGGAGCTTGTGAAAGTGATCGCCATGTATCACAGATGCGTGAAAGCGATACTGATTTGACCAGAGCAAGTTGAAGACTTTCTTCTTCTGATCTGTATTCAGTATCAAAAAAATAATTATTTAAAAGGCGCTGTAGCTCCTAATAAATGCCAAGGACACAAGATTCTTGGTCCCAAATCATGTGTAGTTAAATCATGTAGTTAAATCATGTAGTCAAGACAGAGCTAGGATAGTGTGGATACTGTCGAAAATGGTCCTCACATGCTGAGATAGTAACAAGGCAGAGGTAGTGTGAGATATTGGAGTGGGATTATGGATGGTGAATTATTTGGCCCATGAAGAATTCCAGAAGGCGTTTAGATAAAGCTTATGGTAGAGAGCTACGGTTGAATAAAAATAAACGATTTCAGAAATATTTCATGCACGACAATGCTCCATGACCTTTGGTGAACAAAACTAATAAAGATCTAACTTATATGGCTTTCATTCGTTTGATGAAGTGGTCAGCTTCTTCGCCTGACCGTCACCGGATGGAAAACTGATGAACATTTTGAATAGAGAAGTTTTGCATTAACAGACCGCAATTTGCCAGTAAAGATTAACTTTGGAACTCTATTCTGGTTGCTGTGCTTACCTATTCGTATGAAGGAATGCAACTGCTTATAAAAAACGAACTTACTTCAGAACATAAAATATACGTTTCACATTTATGTTATTTTTATAAATTTTTCATTTTTACTTTGAAACTATTTTCAACTTTTTTATTCAAAACGTTTCCTTTTGTAAACTATGCGTATGTTGGATAATTATAATTTTAAATTGCGACAACACATTTCTTAGAGTTTCATTAAGCTGACTAATAATATAAAAGTTAGAAAATCTGTCCACATCCATAAAGCTGGTGCAGCATCATAAGAGTTGCAGGTAGTTCACAATTATTCACACATATTTGAAATATCCTGTATATTAGTAATGCAAATATTTGCGTGATTTCATTCATTAATGCAGTATCACTTATCTGCGTCTGATTCACAATCTGAAGATACAACGACTGGTTTTAATTCCATTAATCCTTTCTTTGTTGACAGGCGCTTTCTTCTACTACCCCCTTTCCAATTTCCATTCTTTTGTTGTTCCATGATATTTTTTGTCAATATTCGGTTTTCCACTTTCTTCTATCAACCTACCCCACCACCTAAAGAAATTTCCAAAAACTTGGTGCTTAAACCACATTGTTAGCAGAATTTTGGCAAGTGATCTCGGTTAAAGGAAAATTATAATAACTGATTTTTTTAAAATTAGATTCAAATTTCCTTAATTCAGAGAGCTTCGACTTGTAAACAAAAATGAAGCAGGAAGGCTTCAATACTTCAATGGTGCGACTTGCAAACGAATAAACGGTTCAGTTTCTTAAATACGCGTTGTGCATCAACTTACCTCAGCATCAATATACCCCGCCTGACCCTACGATGTATCGCACCTTATCCAGCGACTTTTATATTACCTATCTATGTATCAGTTCTATGTATTTATTCACCTTCACATGTGTAAATGTATGTATGTATATATATATATATATATATATATATATATATATATATATGTGTGTGTGTGTGTGTGTGTGTGTGTTTGGACTTGATGCAACACAAATAGGTTTCCTTGTAAATAATATTAAAACAGAATTTACCTCTTTAATCAAAATAAAAGAGATTATAAATGGATGATATAAGAGGATGATTTATTATATTTGGGATCATGGTTGATCATGGTAGAATGTAATGTCATGGACAGTACTATCAAAAAGGAATTGCATCTCGAAATCAAAAATAAAAAATGTCTGAATGTGCAACTCTAGGTCAACATTAGCAACAGTTCATTTAGACGGCTCAAGTAGTTGAACATTAGCAAAATTACCGGAAAAAATCTACACGTTATCAAGTACTGAGAGTAGTGTTAAACGTCTGCTGGAAGTGAAATATGCTCAATGTGGAACTACATGGAAAACTACTAAATCTTACGGACACAGTCTGTGAAAGGCGAATGCGGTTTATTGGCCATTGTTGGAGAAGTAAACAAGAAGTTGTGCATCTGCTTATACTAGAGAATACAAATTATAGGAAATATTCAACTGGTAACCCAATACTAACCTTCACCAATAAACCCATTGACGACACCGAAATCAGAGAGGAAGAAATTAGTAGATCTACGGATGATTGAAATAGTCAGAAGCGTTCGTTTGGGGACGATTAGATAGATAGATAGATAGATAGATAGATAGATAGATAGATAGATAGATAGATAGATAGATAGATTTTCAAAACACATACATACATACATTATGGCTTTTGACTTGTTAAACGAGTCTGACCATTGCTGACAATTTTGATCCATGTTTTTAGTTCTCGAAAGCAAGGCAATGGCTCTTGAATCTAGCAAGAGACTTGTAATGTTTATGGCCGATGCAGCAATCTATGTTGTCCTGGTTTGCAAATCCTTTTCAGATTGATTGTGTAACGAGAGAGAGATTCTACAGGTCTTCTGACACACCACGCATGTTAATTTATTCCCTGCGTAGTACTAATTGTAATTTATCAAATTGATTAACGATGCCTACGTTAGAAATACATACCTCTTTCATCAGATGCAAATTACTCGATTGCTGGATAAATGACTTTCGCTTTTAGAGCTGCATGGCTGACATTTTCTCAAAGTATTACGTTCTTTGTAGATTTTAAAATGGAAGAATGTATCTTGGAACACACACACACACACACACATATATATATATATATATATATATATATATATATATACAAGTCAACATAGAGGCGACAGTCTGTTTCATGCTATATGCAATCGTCAGGCCTGACGATTGCATATAACATTTTCAGACTGTCGCCTCTAATGTTGACTTCTATTTCACTTTTATATTTACACACGCTCTATCTCTGATATTGAGCACTTTATCCCATAAATATAGCACACCCTTAAGACTATGTTCTTTTATATATATATATATATATATATATGTGTGTGTGTGTGTGTGTGCGTGTTGTATATATATATATATATATAGTGAGTGAAGAATATATATATGTGTGTGTGTGTGTGTGCATGTGTGTGTTCCAAGTGATATATATAGATATATATATATATATATATATATATATATATATATATATATATATATATATATATATATATATATATATATATATATATATGTCCCAAGATATATATATATATATATATATGCTTCAATATATATATATATATATATGCTCAATACATATATATATATATATATATATATATATATATATATATATATATATATATATCCGTGTTTCATTAGAGGTGATAGACAATTATTTTTTAAATGTTTTCTGTAAGTAAATTACAAATGAAGGCATCCCTTGGTTATTTTCTCAAATCTGCTTAATTGAAAGATTACTGACTAAATATTCTCTAGCATATTTATATAACCTACTCTTTGGAGAATAAGTATTTGAACCCAGAGAAATTGGTGCTCACTGAAAAGATACAATGTCTTCTTGAAAAGGATGCACGTCATCAGTCACCATCAGTAAAAAAAAAAAAAAAAAAAAAAAACAGAGATAGCCGAGAGTAAAAATGGAAGCACATGATTTATCAAGCAATTCCCTCGCTGAAATAAGTCGCAGAAAAATTGCTGAAGAATTGATATCGTTTCACAGGTTCAAAAACTTTACCGGGTGTCAAAAATCTCTTTCGTATTTGTTGGGAAGCATGCCTCTCCAGGTTAAACCTCCCAAACCACGTAAGATAACGCAACAGATGTGGAAATATCCACCCAATCCTTCGTTCGTTGAGCCGAGTCATGACACAGGTATATATCTGTGAAAGCATGCGTCTGTGGACGATTGTGTCTAATTATGTATGAAAGCCACAGAGAATGAGAGAAACAGAAAGGAAAGGAGACAACATAAGGAGAAAGTTAAATATATTTTTAAAATGCTATATTCATATTGATTTGAAGCATCTGCCGCAGAGTGATTGTTAGTAAGCGTGTCATGCAGACCATTACTATTACTGTAGTATTCTTCCAGACTGTCCTAAAGTTAGAATACTAGTAAACATCTATTAATACGGAATATAATAAGAATGTTTCTCAAATTAGACATGCAAGCCAGGAATAATAAGATATTCACGCTCTACACCACTGTTGAAGTAATAGGCCAAGCTAATATAAGATTGGTAAATAACTTGAGGGGTTTATTAAATGAAATCAGAAGTTAAATATTTCCAAAAGTGTACCCTCGTTCAATTCTGGTTATGCTTCAATTAGATATGAAATATTATAAGCTTTTGACCAACCTATGTTGAGATATCGTTTCCTGGCGGTATCTACCGTCTACAACTAGATGCGAAAGTATTGCTTAAAATACATAAGACTGTTCTAACATAGTCACTGTTTATAAACCTGTTAATATGTTTACGTTACTTTTCTCCAATGTTTACATCAAAAGCCTAATTATCTTGGCACACAACGGTCAATATTTAAATATGATTCGAGCTACCTTTTAAAAATTCTCTGTATAATCCTTAACCTATGCAGGAAATTTACTGTATTCATAAGTTTACAAAACTATTTTGTTTATAATGCAAACAAGTAATTTATGTAGACAGCGTGAATACATTTTGTTTTCGTGCACCATAGAATATAAATCAGGATCGAACCCGTACCAAACGTAACATGTACTATGAGCTCCGTTTTTCGAGGGCTCCGAACGAAATGCTTACAAGTTATAGGTCATCTCTCCATATTCTCACGATCTACTAACTTTGGTATTCACTGACGAGGGGCAATGGTCTTAGGACTCATTTTATTAAGAACGAAACGAATCACTTCAATCACATCGAAAGATTTAATTAGTTTTCATAAAGTTTATATAATTTAAAACTAGACAAATTAAATATAAATATTATTTTCCAACATTAATTATAAACATTTTTAGAAACTTAAGTTTTCTACTGATTACACCTTAATTGAAAAAACATGTAGAAAAAATCAATTGGTAAATATTTATTGGCAAATATACACTCTTGCTTGAAAATTCTACTGAAATTAGCAAATTAGATTCCAAAAACTTTCGATCTGGTATTTATTCCTTCATTACCGATGTTAATTACGAAAGATAACATTATAAGAAATTTGTGGAAATATTTTAATGTAGGTAGCCAAATTATTTAATGTTAGGATATCTCAATAGTAATCAAAACCTAAATAGTTTTATATTACAGAGGGCCGACACTATTTTTCAGACACTTTTTTTTCAAGTTTTAGGTAGCACAGGCTGTCTGTACTGTTTTAGGCAATAACATTTAAAAACTGTTTCAATACTACAAATGGAAAAGCAGAATTCAAATTAGAAGTATTTTTATTTTTTTTACAAATTTTCACATTACACAGACGACAGTACTTTTCGAACATTGCAGAACCAATGCTAATAGTTTATGGCAGCACCCTTTTTTTTCAATGACTTCTATCAGTCTATTTTCATAATGTTCATACATATTGTTAATAACGACTCTTCGTGTTTCTAGCAGTCTATTTTTAGCATCTTGTATGCGTTGCCACAGTTCAGCCTCTCTGGTTATTTCTGGCCCGTCGTAAACAAGCTCTTCAAGCATTTCCCATATGTTTTCAATTAAATTTAAGTCTGGACTTCTTGCAGGCCATTCCAGAGTAGTTATATTTGCTTCACACATCCAACTTTTCACTGATTTGGCCACATTGATGCTTCAGTTATCTTGCTGCAAAATAAAATAACTTCCCATTTCTTTTCTATGAGTGGTAGGGCTCTCTTTTCCAAAAGTTCTCTGTAGCTCAAGTCCAATTTCATGTCGCTTTCTTTGTACAGTTCGAACACTGATGTCAAGTTCACACTTCTCCTTTACTTTCTTCTCTGTCACCTTTTCTCCAGATGATAACAACCTCGTAACACTTCTCTTCGTTCTTCTTTCCATTCTCTTGGATTTTTTTTCCGTCCTCTCTTCTTCTTCTTCTTCCGCTCATAGTCTGTACTTAGCATGTATTCAACTGTTGACTTCGGTAGCTTCATCTCAGCGGCGAACTTTCGGATGCTGAGCCCGTCTTCTCTCTTCTTTTGGACCAAACTGATGACTTCTTTTGAACGCATTCTTCTTCAGGATTTTAATACGTTTACGCAGTGAATGGTAAAGATACTCAAATGTAATGGTCAGGGTACAATTTACCTGCATATTGTAGACGTTCGACGACTAAACCATTAAAAAACCCGGAATTTGTGTCATGTCCGAAAAATAGTGTCGCCTAAGTTGAAGTAAAAATAAAGAAAACATGAAACCAAAGACAAACCCATCAATCAATGTTCATACCATTAATGGACAGATACTGCTGAACTACCTACTCATCAACACAAAAGCTCTCGGCAGCAAAAAACACCTTTAAGCACGCTTTTAAAAGTGTCTCAAAAATACTGTCGGCCCCCTGTATAAAACAGCTAAAACCTAGAAGTTAAATCCGTTGATTTTTTTCTGAAGTTAAAACACCAGGGTTTAAATATTGCCCTTCATCTTAAAAAATGAAAACTTTAATATAAATTAATTACTGATTTTTAGCTAGCACGGGTATAGATCCAAATAATTTCTTAAGCATTTCACCCCAATCAAGGTGGGAGTGCCACTAGTCCGCAAGGAGCTACAGAGAATGAACGTAAAGGAAAAGATTGGATATATGGAAGATTGAGGAAAGGATAAAAAGAAGAACGGAGATCAAGGAATCAGAAGATGCCGATTGACAATACGTTTAAATTTTTGAAGATTATAATTATCAGGGAATCAAGTAAGAAAGGGAGTTCCACTGTCAGGAAGCATGAGAAAAGAAGCTGTCGGTGTAGAAGAGGCGGTTACATTTAACTGTTTTGACAGTAAAAAGTGGGACCGAAATGCCAACCTAGTAGCACACTTAAATTTATACAGTTGGGGCATCAGTGAAAATAGCTCGTCAGAGCAGATGCCATGAAAATATTTGTAGAAAAGACAGTGGGAATCCATATTGCTTCGTTATACAAAATATTTCTAGTCTATCTAAAATGATCTCTTGTGATTTGCATGTGACTTGCCTTCCATTTCATTGTATTTGTAATAGCCTTATTGGATGCACGATGTGAAAAGACAAATTTTAAATTCAGACTACATTTTAAGAGTTAAAAGTGGTGCTCTGTTTGCAATGGAAATTTATTGTAAATCCATCGCCCAGGATGCCATTTACAGAGTTACTTCCCTCAGTCTGTAATAAATTCGCGAAGATAAGATTAAAAAAAACAAGAAAAAAATGAAAGTTTTTAATTTCAAAAGATCACTTGCGGTTCAGAGGTGAATTGTCCCCAATAGATCGATAGGTCAGAAAAATGATTTAACCTTTCACTACAAACAACTGCTTTTATCTATGATCCCCTTCCAATACCTCTCTGTGTCGTACGGCCCTCTCTCACCCTATCCCTCTCTTTCTCTCTTACTCACAATGTAAGGTTTCTGTAGCAAGTAGTTGTTTATGGGTGGAGGTTCTGAGAGTGCCAAACCTACCCTGTTATTTAAGCAATAGCTAGAAGAGAAGCTATGGATTCATTCCCAAGAGAAATTTTACAAACGTGAACGCAATGAACTTGTTTGGAATTTGGAATTTGGGCTCGGCAAACTGATTCCACTTTCCGCGCTACGCTCACAACCTTTTATCATAACAGTGTTTTAATATTCTATGTATGTAAGAATTATCCAAAAATAATCGACTGCTGTAATTTAGCACAGTTTTAAATTATTTTGCTGGTCCTATGTTATGCAATTAGTACGTACGGAACTACTTTTCTTACGCAATTATGTAATTAGAAAATTAAAGAAAATAAAATAATGATAAACAATAAATGAGGAAATTTCAGTATATATGGTTAAGTTTAAAAATAATTATTTTCATAAACATAAAATAAATGAACTGCATTTACTACGATTTGCTTTAAATAAAAATACATTTTCGGAACAAGTGACGATGTTTTAAGTGTCACAATCAAATATTCCTTTATAAGGAAACGGATAATATTACCATGACCATTAATTTCAGGCTGTGATATGCAGGTAGTGTAACGGATATCGGGATGAAAAGTAGAATCAGCGATCTGAGTTCATACTCCGGACTAGTTTCACTTTCGCTTTTATACGTTAGGGAGAGACATGGATCTGTTTCTATCCTACAATAGCGGGATAGATTGGGTTCTGTAGCCTTGGGTGTCTACCAGGCTAAGAAAATGAAAACTCGGAATTAAAAACCCTGTAGAAATCATCAGGTAAACTTTTCACGTTATTTTCCAATAAGTCATAGAAATTTGCAGAAAATAAAAAAAAAAGCTACCTGTTAAAATTATTATGATTGTCTTTGCCCGGAAGGAACATGATATGAAACTAAAACAAATTCACTTGCAGTTTTAGATGTGATAAAACAGTTGTCTTCTGATTTTCAGACTGTTCAAATAATAAGCTTGTGAAAAGAGCTACAGTTCTTCTTCTATGTACCGTGTCCCTTCAGGTAATGAGTGATAGTTGCTCTCCACATCTTCCTATTCTTTGCAACCCTTAGCATTGTTTGTCTTTTTATCATTTTTTTCCGATTCCCATTTCTGTCATCTTGTCAGGTAAGTTGGTTGCTTCCTCCCTATATTATTTTTGCCTTTGAGATGCCCTATATGTGTCAAAATTTCCAAGCCCTCCTTCTTCATTATATAACCAAGAAATTTCAGCTGTCTGTTTTTGATTCTGATTATAAGTCTCCTTTTTGTTACCATTTTCCTTAAGACGTTCCCGCTGCTCACAAGCTCTGAGCATGATATTATCAGCTCCCTTCTGTAGAACCAAATTTCTGTTAATTCCAGTCTTATTGTCTTCTGTGAGGAAATTGTTCAGCATTCACTGCCATATAAATAGGAGGCTTGATATCATGTAGCAGTGCAGCACACTTCTTTTGTTTCTTAGTACTTTGCTTAGTTTTTGAAAGGCATTGTTTGCTCTTTCAATACGCGTTCGGATATCAGTATGTTCTATTTTTCGATCGGTACATGTATTTTGGCATGCAAACTTGTTATTTGTCTAGTAATTATGTGCCTCGAATCCCGATTTTGGTCGTCCGTATATTAACTGTCAGATGAAATGCAAATATATATTTACACGTGCTTTTTTTACCTTTTGATCTTAAGTTGTCGAGGGTACAGTAATCTACTGTGAACTAATTCATTTTTTTCTGTATATCTTTCGTAATCATTAAATTAACTAATTACTGTTGGATCTTACACTTTTCGTAGATATTTAATAAAATTCTATTTGACAGGTCATTAATATAGCAAATAATCAAGATAATTTATGTATTTTTTTTAATTCAAAACCTGATAATATGACTATCTTAATCCAGCCCTGCTTGTATACTGTGGGCGGAAGGTCCAAAAATGATCAATTTTCATTTTGCCATGTGCAATTATTGTTAAGCCAAAGATAAAGGCTACTGTAAACTTTGGCCTTGGATATATTTGATTGCTTATAAATGATTAGATATGACGGTTTGTTCCGCAACAAACGGGTACGAAGACTATCGGTTAATGAAAAGTTACTATATATTATATATATATATATAAAGTGATTAACCTGTTTTGGAGTTTGATTCCTATAGAACATACTTGAATTGCACTTGTATAAATACAGTAAGTGAAAAAAGTTTTTTTTTCCAACGATGACCTTGAAACTCTCTCGTATCAACAGATTTTATATCGTTGTGAAGACTTTTATAAACTGTTTTATTGGCTAAACATCAAGTTTATATTAAAATAGTAAAATATTTTTTCAGGTGTTTTATTTATGCTAATAGAAATATAATGAGAATGTATTAATGATAATATCAAAATTGAATATTTCTAAAAATGCGTATATGGCGAAAAGTTATGTATATTAATAATCATGATAATTGCTTTTTCTATTTCCTCGGACAGTGAAAAAACTATATTTTAGTTGAAAGCGTAAACTAACTGTCCCGTTTTATTTAACTACATTGGGTGCAAAAGCTTTAGGACACCTTAGTAAATTAATTAATTTTGTTAATTTAACCCTCAAATCAAGATTAATTTTTAGTGTCATTTTCTCAGTTTATTTTATGATCTTTGAGTGCCAGAGAACTGCGTTTTCATTAATGCTGTAGGGTAGGATGATAGAGCATCTTAAGCATAGTGATACTGAAAAAGGTCATAAAAAAATATTGGATCAACAGCGAAAATTTCGCATATCAAATTTTTAAGAAGTTGAAAAGGAATTGTTTATAAAAAGTAATCTTTATTATTACAGAAAGTACAAAACATCAAATTATGGCGTTAGCAATTAATGTAGCTGAATTTAGATCGAATAATTCGATGTGGCACTAAATGGCACAGGGTCCGGATTTCCTCATTGGGAATTTTTCACATTCTTCTTGGCAGTAATCACAAACGTTTTAGAGATTGTGTGAGTTTCGTTAGAGCACTTGTTTCTTCAATACCCACCACAATGGTTCACTTACATTGAGATCAGGACTTTGTGGTATCAATTTTTTTTTTTAAATTTGACAATCTTAATCCTCAAGAAACTTTTTCGTTGCACTTAATGTGTGGCAAGGAGCATCCTAATGCTGAAACATTTCTCCATTATTGTAGTCTCGCTGAAGATTAGACCGTAGTAAACTAATATAGGTTTCCATCAACTGTTACTAATTGTCTTCTGTCATCGCTTTTGATGCAGCACACACCATTACGTGTCTAACACTAATTTTTACCGTCTTTGTGGCAGATCTGGCATTGTTTATTTCTCCTACTGGGTTTCTTACAGATACTATTATATGCTTTTTGAGACTTTCTAACAGCCCATGTTCGATTTTCTTTTGACCACTTCAAACTCCTATTCCGATGTTGATTTTGATAATAATTTCGTTTGCTGCTATACGCCCGTTGAAATTGTTTCTACGTAATACTCTGCATAATGTATCAATTGAAAACACACTGTTATGACTGTATCTACTCTTCACTTGTCTGGCTGTTTGATTTTAGATTACCTACTAAGACTCTCTCTTTCATCTCTCTTTTCTAAATTCCGTGTTCTTCCGGTTTTCTTTGCACTTCAAACACTTTCAGTAGTAGCAAACCCCTTTTGAATGGTTTTGAAAATTCCTAGCCGCTGTACTATCTCTCACTGAGTCATCTTTCCCATGAAAGTCACAACCAACCTTCATCCTTATGTTCGGCAGAAAGATTAACCATAATTTTAATGTAAAAAAGCAATCTAATGCTCAACTCCAATGACTTGCCAACAAAACTTACAATAATATTAATAAGATGGAACAAGTCCTACTTAAGAATTTTGATATTATCATGATTTTATCATGTCAGATCTTATATTGGTCCAATACTTTTGCATGGCCATTTTCAGCTTTAAGCTGATTAAAGTAGCGTATCTTATGTTACACCGCATCCACGAAAATGCAACATCTTATTTTTGCAATAATCAAGGTCCACAGACACTACTGATAAAAAAATAAGGTGTATCATTATGTTATGGAGTTGGCCTCAAACTTTTGTACACCAGTGTATAATCATCTTGGCTTCGGTCCCGTAATTCTAACTTTTAACTTTGACAAAAAAAAATTATGTGAATAGGTTTTTCATAAGTAATTCGACCGAGGGGTATTAAATGAAGGAGAAAATGAGATCCCCAATCTGTTTAATAATTTCCTAGACTATACCCTCCTCATGCATATACAGGCACAGATGAGGAGAAATGAGTACTGATCATTTACTCATTCCACATAATATTCCAAACGAATCTACTAATAGAAAACAACATTCTTGCTTTCCTGATGATGGGATAGGCTCTACCGATGATATATGTATTCCTAGTTCGGATAAGAATGATCAAAAACGAAACATTAATCTAAAAGCTCGAATCATATACTTTAGTATTCTCGTCGTATGGAAACTTACATATGGACGTTATGTATAGCACCAAATACGTTTAGAAATATATAAACTTTCAGCTGTATAAAGCAGCTTTCTCAGATTAATGGTTAAAATGGCTTCAAGTGAATGAATCTTGTAGATATTCGCGAGAACCATACTACTTCGAACCTTCAAGGCTCTGACGCTACAGAATCACAAACTAAAACTTCTACTAAATAATAGAAACGTCATCGTTTGAGGAATACAAGAACAGAAACAACAAAAATGACAGAGCATGTAACTCAATGAGAAAGAAATGACATAATGAAAAAGTTGATATTCCACACGACTTCAATCAAAAGGTTATGAAAAAAGCCCCATCAATACAAGAAAGAGCAATAACAGGTTGTGGACTTGAGAAACCAATTGCCATGAAAAAAACTATTTTAATACAAAGATTTTATAAATTTCAATCGAAAATAGCAATAACTGCTCGGTCAAAGAATGCTGAATGTTTCCTTATAAGAAAACTGCTAATATTACCATTACTATTAGAAATAACAGATATTAGACTTTTATTCCACCCCGTTGGTCAGTGCGTAACTCAAGTCTTACTGGCTGCTCAGTTAATGAATGTTTCTATGACTTTTTAACGATTGTGTTTGTAACTCTTCATTTTTCAGGAAGTTATTCATTTTTAACCAAATATCATGAGTGCTACTCAAGGCAGAGAGTTATAGTCGAAATAGTTATGATGAGTGAGGTTGGTGTTCAATATGAGTGCAAGAGAAGTAGAAAGAAGTAATTATGAGGATAAGGAGGTTAGATAACGATTGATCCTTAACTTGAAGAGGTTAATATTAAAAGGTGTAGAGAGGTATCCGTTTTGGAACTTTCTTTTTTACATTTGGAACACGGAAGAAATAATTCTAATTCGACTTCGTGGAGGTAGCATAGGATCACCTACCAATAATGGTCAGAACTGGTGGGACTAAGAGTAGTGCTCTTTTGAAAACTTTCCCTGGAAATAAAGGTAAAGTACCAACGTTGCATCTGAGAAAGATGTCGCAGAGGGGAAAATAAAATATTCCCAACAAGACCGTCTAAACGACTTTGTCAATGCTGGAAAGTGAGGATTGAGAAGTCCAATACTCCATTTTTCGTCTGATTTTACTTTTTGGGAGATAAAGCTTAACACAAGGTGTTAGATACTTCCTGGAGCGATCCAGTAAGCCTAATTGTTTTCTTGTTTGTATAGCGATGTGTTGTATGCTTGTAAATTGCATCTTCAAAAAGAACACAACCTTACTTTACTGTCATAATTACTCGACACTTTGTGATGTTGGCAGAATAAAAAGTTAGAAGAAAATTCTTTTAATAGAAAGATTTTTCGAATTTTTTGTATTTATAAACGCTTCGTATGAATCAAGCTAGTCAATATTTCTCAAATGCTTTGGTAACACGACTGGCACTGAAGAATGACGCAATTAAAAGGCGGTTGAACATACATCATTTAAGCATGAACGATTATTTTTGCTCAAAGGATACTAACGTCTATTTGGACTATTCATCTATATCAACAATATCTATATCGTTAAGAAAAAGAAAGAAAAACGAACAATATAAACAAGACATTTTTATTGTATATTTTTTCACCTTTCTCTTTGTATTACTTCTTAAAAGATAAAAAATGTAACAGATTTATTTCAAACGATTTCAATACGAGAGTGTTATGTTCGCCATATTTTGACATGGGCCAGCATTCAAAATTCTGCTTTTAAGATCTCTGTTTGGTATGTGCTTTACATTTCCATTATAACCATTCTCTCGCTCTATACATTCTTATTGCATAAACCTCGCGTACTCTTTGAAACCTTAGACCTTTGAAATATTTTAAATATGTGGCACGGAAAAAGAAATTTATGCGCAGTGGGTATACATTAGCTTCTCAATTATATAAACTTTATACGTATAATAATTTTAGAATGATATATTGAATAAATACTCATTCACTCACGCCCCGTGTTTCCAAATGTGGAGTATGTGACTGCAGCCTCAATACGCGAGGCTTTGCTGGTGTGGTTTCCATTTTCACAAGATAGAATTATTAGCCCCCAGGCCAACTAAGTTTGAAGAGTCCCCTATCTTCTCCACTATTTAACCCATAATTAGCTGGTTGGAAGAGAAATGGATTCATACCTTTCCCAAGCGTATTTGCACGAAAGTGACTCGACTGAAATGCGAAACCAGTTCTGCGATTTCTCAATTATATCCCCGTCCATCCATTTTAAATAAATAAGAATGTGGAATTTTTTGTACAGAAGAATATAAAGTCACAGACTTTTTCCTTGACTTTAGTGTTCGAGATAAGAACGTGTTATTTGATTCTTCTAATCACTTAAATCATTCATTTTAACGTCAGTGTTTTTTGCTATTTTCTAACTTTTATTTGCCGCATTTTATTCCCTATAACTTTAAATTCTACTTATTTCATGCTCATATCAGATAGTTAACGAGCACGAACCTATTCCTATTATCGCGATCTCAGATATTAACTTTACAAAATTTATAACATTTTCTATTTTTTAAATCTAATATTAATTAATTAGAAGTATAATTTCCATAGTTATTTTTAATATTTATCACATATATGTTGTATATACTAATCAAAGAAAGTTAATGAACTGATGTTATTCCATTTTGAGAAATCAGTTTTTATATACCTGGAAAGCTGTATTTGCAGCTTGCTGACATGCAGTATTTGAATTCAAATTCAGTTTTCATATTAACTTACATATTACGACTGCTCTTTATTTATCTCTGCCAGAGTAATACAATATAATCTTCCATAAAACATCACTACATATCAAACATCATTTTATAACTACTCATGATGTAATATAAAGCTTTGTAATTTTATAAGCTATTCATAAAACGATTGTTTTTACTGAATACCTTATTTATGTTAGACTTCGTCTGATACCAAAAATGGATTGAAAAAAGAATAACATATACTTTCTATGTAACTGCTGATGAGTATGTAATGTCTTTAATATTCGTCACTTTTCATTTATCTTAAGTTGATTAGGAAACATATTGAAATAAAAGAAAGAACCATTCTTAAATAATTGACAAAGAACTTTTTGTCATGTTTCGCGTATTTTCAAACTTAAATTTTATTTTTTAAATTGCAAATATATATATATATATATACATATATATATATATATATAACATTTAAAAACCTTATGGAAACGTTCTTGATGGAAATGCTAATATTGAATTCTTAATTTATTATTATTTTTGTCCTATAAGTTTTATATATTTAGATTTGGATTTTTAATCCAAAACTGATTTAGACGTTAAATGACCCAACAAGGGAAGATAAATCATATAATCAACCATCCGAAACTGATCTATCTAATGTTGACAAACCAGCAAGAAAAATTCAAGGATATTGTGACAAAACGATTAATTAATTTGTGCTACGGAACTAGCTCCTATTCTTTCTAAACTGTATAATTTCTTTTGTCTCCCTGTCTGTTGGAAATCGTCATCTTGTTGTTCCCGGTTTTATGAAGTCAGGTAAAATGTCCAACATTTTCCAACAATCGGCCCATTGGCCTTCTACTTCTTTCTGGGAAATTGCATCTCACATCGCAGGTCTTTTTTCAGACAAACTATACGGCTTTTGTTTCTTCGGGTCAACTGTTGATGTACTGACAATTGCTACAAGAGTCTATCAAGCTCTAGATAAGAACGGTGAAACTCGGGCTGTAACGTTTTACATCTTGGAAGCTTTCGATAGGGTTTCGCATACAGGTCTTCTTCGTAGACTGAAATGTTACCGTGACTTTTGAGAAATTTTTTAAATGATCCAGTCTTTCCTACCAAATCGTGAAACGAAAGTTATCCTAAACGTCCACGGCCATCCTTAATGAACGAGCACTTTGACGTGATGTAATGGTTAGCAAGTTTTCTCGCTAGATCAATTACGACTGAAGAGTGAGTTAAATACTCACTGGCTACTCACTACTTGCAGGCTTGTGACATGTATAACGTACGCTTATTAAAATACTAACAAACTGTCCTCTAACTACCGGTTTCTTTTAAAACAAATGGCCATTCTCCACTGTAATTATTTCCACCGTAGAAATGTTATAATCAACGCCCCAAAATTAAAGCAAATTGCTTCCTTCCGAGTTTATATTTAGTGGAAGTATATAACTGCTCTAATGTTTACAAGTGCGCAAATGGTAATAATGGATTGTAAATGGTTTTTTTATGTCATTACTGCTACTATTACTGCGGCAACTGAAATAGGCACACATCAATTTCTGAAATTAGTAGTGTCAAAGTTCGAACATTTTCCCAAATCGAAAACATGGGCTTATTAAATGAAGGCTCTTCTGAAAGTCCGCTTAGAATTTATTCCAGAGATAGTATTGTTTCATTACCGCAATTGCAAGACAGTAACAGTTAAGCATTCCATATTTCTAAATCATTCCCGCTAAAGATGACGTTTGTTTTTAATCATAAAAATACTAATAATATTTTTCACCAATCCCGAACGTTTGATTGATATTTTATATAAGCTTTTATGAAAATGAATACGCATACTCCGATTCCATACGCGTCCATGGATTAAATAGCTGCTTGAAACTATTAAGTATTAATATGAAGGATTTTGTGAAAAAAATACGATTCATACTTCATATAATTGATGTATTTATTTGCATATCAAATTCCGGTATCATAGTCAATATCAGTAACTAATGAGTTCAATAATTCTCCATTTTTAAAATAAATAATGATCATATTAGTCACAAAGCACCTTTTTGCTTACTTTTTATGGTAGTTCCTTATAGATTTCGGTTCTGAAATTGGATTTACAAGAGATATTATAAGCAAAAGAAAAAGTCAATACCATACAATATCATTAGTGCTTATAAATATCTTCATTACAGAGGCATGTTTAGTATCAAGGCAGAAATACTTAAGGCCAGTCGGATGATTTGTGGCATTCTACTGCGAGACTTGTCAAGGGCAGAGTCAATGTGTCTCCAGAGACGTTAGTATCCAGCAATATAACCGATAATAGCTTAAGATTCTCACATTATATTACTCTATTCATATATTTCTTCAAGAGTAGCTTGGTACTCCGAACGCCGAAAAGAAGATGTATCTTAACATCTCAAAAATGAATTACACTTAGATATTATGTTCAAGTACATTTTTAGTTACACTCTTAAAATACAAATAAAATACTTTTCATTATTTCACAGAGCTTTTTTCGCGTGTATCTTACTTCAACTGCTCGTTTTAACAGACCACACACTGAAATCTATAAAAATAGGAAAAGTTGGATAAATAGCTGAATCTAGTCAGAGCACTGAAAAACATTTTTATTTTTGATCAAACTGTTACCTTGAGATTTTTGCGCTGGTAACGAGAGATTTGCTCTAACTTCATGTAAGTTTTGGTGAGAAAACTGAACAAATAAAACCATAATAATTGAAAGAATTTAAGAAAAAGAATATCATTGTGAACAAAAAATATTTAAAAGATAGTTGATGTGACTGATTCAAGAGAAAAGGAAACCATTTCGATTAACCAGTTTCCGACGCTTTTCATCGATTGTTGCTTTCAATCTATAAAACTGGGAACAGAACTTGTCAGAACTTGTGGTTTAGCAGAAAAAGCTCATAATATGCAATACCCTCATAATCCTGCTAGCTACACAGAATCTCCTTCAAATTCTAGCCTAGTTTGTCACTTTTACTTTCACTTTCACATTAATTACTTTGAGAAAGTTATGAATCCATCACGACTCTCTCCAACTGTAGGATAAATAGCACATTAGACTGAGCTCTCTAGCACTGAGTGGCAACTAGTCTGAGAGATATAAACTGAATTCCACACCGTGAAGAAGAGATCGAGAAACCATTCATTTGTTATTTCCCTAGATTCAACAGAGCACAAAATATAAATGAAAGGAGAAAATCTGGAAAATATCACGACTTTTCTAATGAACTCAAAAAAGGCAATGGTGTCTGAAAGTGTCAGTAGTGCCCATGATTTTTGAAATACACCTAAAAAACATCCATATAAAAACATCACTAAAAGCAGTCATAACACTGAGCAGGTGGCAGGAGTATTGAGGAGATACACTATTTTCTCCTCTTTTACATTTTCCCTATTTTCTGATCATATAAACCAAATATTGATGTAGCTTCTTAAAACTATTTTCTGTTGCTAGAAGATTAAATATAAATATAATGTACATCAGAGAAATATAAGGCAAGTCAAATGTTAGAGAATGCAATAACTCTAAAAACACGAACAGTGGCTGACTGAAAGAAATTGAAAAGAATACAACAGTAAGTTAGCCTGAATTCACTTTATAAATACAGAATAGAAAATTCACTGGGATACTTTGGAAGCTAAACGCAGATTCACTTAATTTAATTATGGTAGTCATTCAGGGGAAATCATTTATTCAATACATAAATCTTTATCATTTGTGCTTATTGCCTGTTAATAAGTATAAGCTCAACATTATATGTGTGTGTTTGTGTGTGTGTGCGTGCGTGAAGGGAGAGAGAGAAAGAGAAAAAGACAGAGAAGTGCTGAAAAGTTCTCAGCTTATGTCACTTCATAAAATCTGATCAAATGACCAAACATGAGAAAATTGTATCTCTAATCAAAATTGATACACTTTCAGACGCTGTATTCAAATTTGCTTTTTCAAAAGAGAGTGACAAAGAATTGGAAGTAGGCACATGGGAGAGCTATTAGACACACTTTCCACTAACCTGTATTCCCACTTAATCGTTATAATGAACACAAATCATTCAGGAATCAATATCTTAAATGTATTACCAAACACGCATATACACAGATCTTCGATTGAGTATCGATGTCGCTAGAGATATCGTGTCTGCTCTCTTCTTATGTCCACTTCTGTGAACCAAACTTTATGTGCCGTCCGTTGTGCCTCTTATATGTTAGTTATGAGAAGAAACAGAAAGAGTGTGTGAGTGAGTGAGAATAAAGAAAGAGTTTCTCTGCTATCCGTCAAGCTAACTCGAATTCAACGCCACTCAACTGCCCAACAGAGATCAAACATCTCTTTTCAACTCTGCACCGACAGAGAATCCTTGCAGTACTTCTAACAATGATATACACTCTTTTCCTGCATCGAACTGAATTAGGGTTAAAAAGGATAAATCTACGAACTATGTAACTCACTTATGCTTGTGTTGTACTTAATAAATCGTTATAACAATTGAAAGGTTTTCTGAATTTGGGTACAAAGTAATTTGTCAAGTACTGAAATAGAAAATTTATTATTGGTTCACCCTCAACTTTGCTGAAATGTATTCGCACTTTTCATGCTTTCTTTTTCAAATATTGTTAAAATTAAAAATTTCATGGATCCGAATCCAAAAGTAAGACTATGGGTGTAAGACAAAATGGGTACACAGAAAGATAAATATACAAATTAAGTGTAAATAATTAATAACTCAATAATAAATTGAAACACAAAAAGAAATGCAAATTGAATAGGTTTTTATTATCTCCCTTGATTTTATTTACATCTCTAACGAGGGAAATATGTTTTCCAAAAAGTAAGCAATGTATTAAGACAAAGAATGATATCGTTAGCAACAAATAAAAGACTGCTCAACTGTTATGTAGTATCTTATCTAAGTGAATGCTGGACAATGTCCACACAGATAAAGAAGAGATTGAAGTGATAGAAATGTGGTTTTACCAATGAATCTTGAGAACAGAGTATATGATTAATTAGGAATTCGTGAGGAAAATAGAAACAATATGAAACTTTATACTTAAAATGAAAAGAAACATAAATTCGGAACAAATAATAAAGAAAGAGGAATTGGAGTATTTCAATACTCAGAGTTACATATTGAAGGCAAAAGAAACGGGGGAAAAAGAATTATTAACATACTTGGCGACTTTGTGTAGATGGATAAGAGAAAATGAATAGAGTGGGATGAGAAAGGGTCAGAGGTTATTGAGAATAAGAAAAGTTTCAACAGCCTTGTTCGTTCATATAATTAAGAGCACATAAATTAAGAAAATATATAGCTACTAGGCATTGTCTGGTACTTTTTAAAAGAATAGATAAAACATGGCAAATGATACTTGAACATTTGAAATAACATTTTTTAGAATTGATGTCTAAATACAAGTAACTCATTTTGCTTCCATTATTTCACTATGATTACACAACTTTATTTGTCTGTCTAAAATCAAAATTATTTTATTGGATAAGTTTTTAAATCGTTATTTTACGTAGATCATTAAAACTATTAGTAGAAATAGTTTATTTTCTATTGTCCATGCACGAAAATAAGCATGACAAAAGTTGCATTTGCAAAAATAGAACACATTTTTTAATCCTCTTTCTGATCAGAATATTTGAAACTTTTTCTTAAATGCTGCCTTCTATTCTCCTTTTCTTTGTTATCGAAAATACATGAAACACAATAATCTCTGACGTGATTGTTGCCATAGTGAGACTTAATTTTAATGGAAAGGAAGTCACTTTATGAAAGACAGTCTAAGAAAATAAGTATTTATATTGGAAACCTATTTAAGTAAAGTGAATACAAATTGACTCATAAAATCAAAGACAGTATAAGGTCAAGCAATTCCTAGGATTATTGTGGCGATAAGATTCTATTCGTTAGATATATCCTCTTGCTAAAATATCATTATTTCTCGTACCATCTTTACATCATCCATTTATATCTATATCGCAATAATATAAATATAAATTTATGTAAGCAGTTTCGACTTCATCATGTGAGTAATTTCGTTTTTCATGAGGCCTTCTTCATTTTAGTGATTATGCTAATATTTATTGAGCTTTGCTTAGTTAATCTCAAGGCCACAATTATCGCGCATCCAATCTAGAATTCAATAATCACTAGTTATTACTAGCATGATAATATGTACCAGACACCGGGTTGACCAATTTCAGAGACTGTGACCAAATGTATTACCGTGATGTAATTCTTTTTTAATTATATCAAAACATTTGAATAACGTTCGATCTATGTCATAAATAAAGAAACGTTGCGCTAAATGCATATTCAAGGAAGGAGATTATGTTTAAAAATGAATATATGCATGGAAATTGAGTTTTTCATTGTTATGCATCGGACTTAACAATGTGTCCAAGTAAATGAAAGAGAGATTTAGCACATGAAACGTGGTTAGATGTTAGTAATTAGACGCAATAGAGAAAAACTTTTTTAATAGCTGCTGCCCTCCAAGTCGGATATTTATATACTTTTGGTAGAATAATTGAATGAATATATTTAACCCTTAACGTACAGGAACATGATGCACAAATTGGCACACTAAAAGAGTAAAACACTAGAAAATTATTTTTAGATAGTACTTTTATGATTATGTTCGCTTTAGATACATGCAAAAATATAAGCCTTACATTTTAACTCTATCTGTCCATGAAAATAGAAAAAAAGTAAAATGCTATGTTCTTAAAATTAACATTTCTAAAGATATATTCTTTGCACTCAGGTGTCACCATTTTTCGTCTCTTTTCCCTTCGACAGGTAGGCATGCAGACATACTACTGTTTTTGGATTTTCATTCAGCTTTAGTCGCATAAAATATACCAGTAAATTAATGGATCCGAATAAATAGTAACTTCATGAACCATTCACTCACTAATTAATCATTTAGGCTTGAATTATGAATAAGTGATGTTCATAACGTTGGAATAAAGTTTAAATCATCAAGTGACAATATAAGCTAATCTTCAAAGAAATATAACTTGATTTCTATCGTTTAATAGCTAATGGAAAATAGTTTTGTTAGATGTATTTTTAACAACTCCAAGATAACATTAAACACCTTGACTGTGATGATCGTGGTGACCATATTTGAAATCAGACAGTTAAACTAGAATATAGCATTTCTGCAGTGAACAATTTTCAATGGCTTTAAACTTATTTCGAATCATATATCCTCACTTGTGACGTTTTGAAATGGTAACTTATTTGTTATCAGTAATCGTTGCTTAACTTCTATCCTCCAGCAGTAAATTTCTCCGAAGCTTTCTCAATGCTCTGCTATGCAAACCTAAAAATTAATATTTCAGCCACTAATCAAACAAGTACACAAATTTAAATATCTGGGAATTATTTTAACAGTTCAGCACTCATATCTGAAGGCGCATTAGGATAGCGAAACATGCTTTTCAAAAGCTGAAGCACTAAGAAGTAAGAAATTCATTAGAAACAAACGAGTGCTGAATTGTTATGCAATATCATAATACCAACCCCCCCTATACGACAATGAATGCTGGAAGATCTCTTCACAGATGAAGAAGAGACTTGAAGCAACAGAAATGTGGTTCCACAGTGGGATACAAAAATATAATAAACCGAACATATGAGCAACGATGAAGATTTAGAGAAAATAGAAAAAATGGGCCATTATGCTTAACATCAGAAAGAGACAGTTGAAGTTTCTAGGGCACATAATGAGGAAAAAGGGCTCATTAAAATTTGATATTCACAGGACAGATTGACGGACATAGGAAAACAGCACATTACCTACATTACCTTTGGTAAATAGATGGCGGAGTAAGGGAACAAAAATACATTTATTAAGAGCTACAAAGGACAGGGAATTGTGGAGGGTCATGATCGCCAACGTTCTGAAGGGACACGGCACATAGAAGAACAAGAAAAGGAGCTATATTCAGGTGAAAAGATATTTACATGCTAGTTTTCACTTTATGCGTTCGTCAGTGTTGAACAGTCAAATAATTGCAAAAGAATTGGAAGCACGCAATTTTTATCTGTTCTTCTAAGCTATAGAACATTTGTCAGCCTAACTGTATTTATAGCGATGTATATTCAGTGAAAATCAATATGCAGCGCGAGAACCAGTTATCTTGAAGATATTTGCACATGAAGAAATAACCCCATCAGACACAATGCAGTAACTTGATGGATCTCTACTGAATTGCATATCACACACTGTACTGTCCGGGCTGCCAGAATGCAAGACAAAAGAAAATGTATTGCATTGGCCGGTTTTCACGCAGGGGTATCGAAAGGAGTATGATCCGATGAAGAATTCACTTGATGCACTTTGCATTAACATAAACATGCCGTGATAAAGCTATATATGAGGCCTACTTTGATAACATGGTTGACACATCTTAAGCTGACACATCTCAATATTCGAGTAAAGAAGGTATAAACTCTATTATTTTCTTGTTGCTATGTTGATCACCATCACTATCAGCGCTATGATCGAACGTGATTTTGATGTTGCTGTGCAGCTGATTACCTGATCTCTTCCTTCCATATATCTGAGTTGAAAGCCAGAGAAGTATTCATACGTTGCGTACCTTCGGCAAGTAGACCTGACCAATGCCATTCCTCTACAGGTGAAACCACAGCTGATATCCTCCAACATGAAGGTTCACTTTGGTCACGGACACGTGGTCGCTGATTCCATTGAGAGAAAACTCCGCCTCGACCGTTGAGTTGTCCAGGTAACCATTCAACCATTGGTGCTGTTTAATCACCGCGCCGATTGCATTCTAGGTTTCAGTCTACCGCATTGTTTTAGATAGCTGTTGACCCTACAATAAGTTCCATCAGCTCATTGACAAGTTTCATTTTTAATCCTGCTGGATGTATAACTACTCTCCTCAACGGAAAAGCCTGGTGGACGAACCATTTTGTCGTCGATGACCCAACTATGTAGCAGGTACTGGGTTACATGATACCAGTAGCACCTGTAGAGTGATCTGACATAATGGTTAATTATAATAATTAGCAAATAAAAAAATCTTTTTAATAAAATGTTAAAAAAAGCAAATAAACATGCTAACTTCTTAGCTGTGACTTTTTTTATGCTTCTGTGAACTGAAGTTTAAAAACATAGAGTTCTCCAGTTTCGTGGGGGGATTCAAAAGGTATTGTGTTTAATGACTATCTTTCAAATAGTCACACCCTCAATGAAGAGTACTACACCAAATTGCCGAGGCAGTTACGAAAGGCTATCAAAGTTCGCAAAGGCCATCAGTGAAACGGGAATCTGTTTTATGAGATGTGCCATACACACATTTTGCTGGAGACCATTTTCACCCGTTTATGCAAGCTATGTTTCTCGGTGTATATAATTTGTTCCATGTAACCCCTTTCCGTCGCGCGTGGGTGACAAGAGACTGGATCCAGGAGCACTCGATAGTATTATATGTATTTCATTGTTCACTGCTCTCGCCAGATTTATACGCCATTGAGCATACATTGTGAATGTTGAAAAACACACTACATTCCCTGTTGTCCACACACAACAAACACAGTTCATTTGTGAACGACGCGGGTACGTGCCAGGATTAATATACCGACGCAGCTACTTAATCACCTTGTATATGCTATGCCACGATGCGTAATCGCTATTACACCTGTGGAGGAAGAAGGTATACTTTATTAGATAACTGTTGCAGAGTTTGAGTGTTAATTCAAAGAACTATTATCAGAAGGTTTTAGTTAATATAGTTGAACAGGTTGCGTGAATAAAAAAACTCTACAAACCTTTTAATTTGTTTTCCGCCTGGCACAAGGTCAATACAAAATTCGATAAAAAATGACACAAAAGACTTCTTTCATATATAAACGGAAATATTAAATTTATATATGCAGAAATATACGATCAAGTTGTGTTGCTATAAAATAATCAAAGAAAGTGTCCTTTGAAAAAGTGCTGTATTTTTCTTTTCTTTTATATTGTTGTTTGCTGATAGGATAAGGTTAACTCTTTATGTTCTTAGAAATATCGATCAGACTTGTTTGTATGAGAGTAAATTAATTCAGGAACTGTCTTTTGGTTTGAAATGTTTTAGTAATATAAATTTTTGATTATAATTGATTTGTTCTTTTGCTTGTAAGTCAGCTTTGAATTCCAATGCTGTTTTTATTTAACAAATCAAGTAAGAATTATTATTTATTTGTTGGAAAAAGTTATATGCTTTTAACTGTGAATTTTACAGAGAAGAATTAGAATAAATTCAAGAAAGATTGAATTCAACAATGGTTGAAGTTGTATGTGAACTTATATCAATTTGTTGGGACAATTGAATATATTTCTTTGTGAAATGTGTCAGTATATTGAACAAGTTTTTATCGAAATGCAAGTGAGTGTGTGAGAAAATGGTTGGTGTTACGTTACTTGTTATGTAGATTTCACGATGGTTGATGCAGCTTCTTTAGTAATGGAAGTTGAATTTTCTGATTCAGTATTCAAGAAAAGTCATTCAACTTCATTGTCTTAGCTACAATTCTCACGAATTGCTTTTTGGTTTCTCCGTTGAAAGCTTCGATTCTCACTGGTGTAAGCTTCGGGCCCCACTTTGAAAAAGTGAATATTCGCATATGTGTTAATTTACTTTTAGCTTCAGAAGAATTGAAGGAGTGAATGTCCCGTAATATTTGTAATTAAGTTTCGGACATACGTGGATGCGTTAGAGCGTGAATATGTTTTCATAGCGTCCGCCCGAAAACGTCGGAACATGATTTTTTAATAGCTACATTTTCATAAGCGAATGAAATCAAAAAGAGAAGAAACGAATTTGTGCCTGGTATTCATAATCAATTTGTCACGTGATTGGCTCCGGAGAAAGAAGCGCCAAATTTTGACTTGGTCGAGCGCTGGAAAAAGACTTGTGCATGGATGGATTCCAACGCCCACTTGTGTGTTTATTGACCAATTAGAATTTGAGGTTTTCTGAAAATATGTATGAAGCTGGATAAGCTCTGTGATACGCTTTTTTGCATAGATTTGCACAAAAATCGCTATTGATAAAAAATTTGTAAGCGGGGTGCTAAATATCTATCTAATTTGGGGGTATTTAAAGGTATGTTTAAATGTCAGTAAAGTGTAATATGTTTTAACTGGGTATCAATCTATTGGTATTGGTCCTGTTTTAAAAAATTAAAAATGATAATTTATCTTGTGTTCATTGTATTGTATAATAAACCTTCATATGGCTGTCGAAATTACCCTCTAGCTATCACAAAGAACGATGTTGAATTTCAAGAGAACAGTGTAGGCCCATGCACCTTTAGATTTTTTTACTTTTAATTGGGTACCTAAAACAGTGATACTTTAAATTCAAAATGAATTTTTAAAAAAAAAAATCTTTCTTGAAGATTTAATTTTAGTTTTAATTCCAAATTAATAGATTACAGGGCGAATACAGCATGAACACCTTATATATATATATATATATATATATATATATATATATAATAACTATCTAGTAATCTAAAACATGAAATATTTTAATCATTTTGTTATGTTATTAAATTATTGACTTACGAAGAGAAAATATTAGAAAATTACCAATGAATTTTATGTGTATTATAGGTACCTTTCTTATTGTCTTATAATGTCGTGTATGGACGTTTGTATTTGAAAACATCGACACGTTTATACTCACATAAAAAAAATTCAAAATTATTTTTGAAATAATGAGGCTCGTTGAATTGTAGTGAACTTTTCTATTTAGGTACAAATTAAAGCAGAATTTTAAAGATGTAGAAGATTATAAATTATTCTAATTAATATTTTTTTAAATTGAAAACAATTTTTGTAAAAATTCATTATTCATTAAAAATATATTTTTGTAATTAAATAATGTTTTAGTTTTATTGCATTTTTGTTTGGATTTCAATCATTTTTATTCAGAACGTTACTAGATTCTTCGCGGACTTTTTCTTATAAAAATATAAACATTAAAATAGAATTTCTCGAAATTTCATAAAGTTAAATTATTTAGGGGGTTCATAGATGTAAAAAATAATTTTTCCAAGATTATCTCAAAAAATAAATTTTTCGAAAATAATTTAATTCATTTCCGAATAACCGTTGAAAGTTTCATTAAAGTCCGACGATCATCTGATTTTTGTAAGAATTTCCAAATCAGTGAGACCCTCAAAGGTCCCATACAAATCCAGCGTTGACACCACAAAAAGATTTTTAACGTAAATATCCAATATTCAATAACAGATTTTTTTTAAATATTTTTAGATCAAAAGATCATTTAATCATTCATCTTGATAATAACACAAAGACTTTGATGATAAAGTTTTGTTTTTATTGTGTTTTTAGCAATTTTATCATCATGTGTCCTCTTTTTAGCGAATTTCTGATTATTATTATTGTTATTATTATTATTAATAATAATAATAATAAATTTAATTCTTTTATTTACTTCTTATTAACATTATTCAGCAGTCTGATTGGATGGTTTACTTTGGTAAAAACAAAATTTGAAAAGGTTCACGACTTGCTATAAAATGAATAGAACAGTTTCTCTTTTTATTAATAATATGATAGGCACTGGCAGGCAATTAAGAAGTATATAACGTATCGGTTCATCTGCACGTAGCGTAATTTAAGTGCCTGAGAAGGCATAATTAGAGTGGACTTTACCCCTACAGAATTATAACCAACATTAATGTTGGAATTTCTTTTTATAGTGTTAAAAGATAACTAATTAGATGCATCAAAAGGAAGTATCAATAAAGATGCTACCACAAAACTTTATCCTCTCTGACGTATTCACACACTTGAGGCATTAGAAACTTTTTTTATAAACATTGATTCAGTGAGACGCAAATGCATGTAAATTGAGGATTTCAAAAAAATTCAGCATTCGAGGAAGTGTTATAATGATTGCTAGTTAAATGCAATATGTTAACTTTGTTTCTGTGGGTTTTCTTTATTCAGTGATTCTTATCTATCTGAAAACAAGTGTGGGATATCTAAATTAAAGTACCAAAAGTTTATACGAATAATCATCACCATTATCATAATCACCGTCATCAGTCCCATGACCGGGTATTGTTATGTGGCCGTTGATTCCACCGCATCGGCGAACATCCTGGTCGGTGACTTCAGTCTAGGAAATCCTCCACCCAGATATACCGTGTCAAAACCAAGTGTTTAGCCACTCCCTTATCACAAAAGCCTGGTGGAGAGAAACAGTTTAGTAGTCGATTGATGACCATGCAGCAGGTAGTACTGGGTTACATAGAACCAAAGAAAGGGCAGGAGAACAAACTTTTAGCATAGAACTTACGGTTATATCTAGCCATTTCAACTGTAACATGGTGAGACCGTACCACTAATATAGTACTGCGCTTAAATTCATAAAGTCTAGGTACTACAGGGGTAAGTCTATCTGAACAATTACCATGAAAGTATTTATAGAAACGGTGCAGTGGGAAAGTAACTGAAAGTAACCGAGAGGCCAGATCAGAACCCATAGCTACCATAACTTCCCCCATTTAACAACAGGCTGTAACTCATTTTGAGATCAGCTACCAGTTCGACCTCATCGAACTGATCAAACGTTTTTATCGAAACAGAAATAAATGGTCGTGTCATCAGCATTGATATCAAGGTGAAAAATGGTGCCATCAGAAAGATTATCGATGAAAATTAAGAATACCTGCATTAATGCAAACATATCTAGAAAAGTGTCTGTTCAAAACAACGTTCATTACGTGATTTGATAAGAAAAACTGAATCAGTCCAGAAATACCACAACCTTTTAACTTATAAAGAGGACCAGCATGCTAAACTATATCAAATGCTTCACCATTCTTATCTAAAGTTTGATAGACTCTTTCAGCAATAATCTTTAATACATCATCATTTAACTAGTGATGCGAAATTTATATTGCTTACTGACAGAAGACCCTGTGGGTGAGATGCTTAACCAATTCAAAGTTGATTATACCCTCTCGTACTTTGCCAGAAAGAAGTAGAGGGCTAACAGGGTGATAGTCAGAAGGATCGGACAGTTCGCCAAAGTTCTTCGTGACTGAAACTGCAAAAGAGGATTTCCAAGAAGCAAGGAATGAACAAGCAGCAAAACATTTATAGTAGAGTTTATAGAGAACAGGAAACAGTGCCTCATTCTACCAGCAAGCAAAGACTTAGCCTCTTTGAGGACACGCTTAAAATTATTACTAGCAGATACGAATGGGTGTTTGTTATGTTCGGAACTATCACGCTGTTACAGGTGGAAAGGTGATTCATGTGGGATATAGCGACTGAATAAACAAGTGTGAACAAAGAAGATTGTGGCTTCACCTGGTATTTCCGAGAATGAACAAAAGCATCGATGCCGGCTTTAACCCAAGAAGAAATCTCTATGGCACAATTCTCAACAGGAAAGCTAAAATATCAGTCCAGTGGAAATCTCAAAGAAGGTTACGAAATGCATCGCGATCAGTACACTGATAAAAGAAGAAGGTCCTCTGAACGGATGATTCCAGTCTAATAGACGGAATTTCGATAGATACTACAGAGTGATCCGAACTGCGAAGATGCCAAAATTGTGATGCTTGACATGAGCTAGGAGAGGAGGTATGGAACAAATCAGTTAAAGAATGTTAATCAGACTTATTAGGAAAACAAAATAGGGAAATTTTATTTGACCGAGAGACTTTCCAATGGAAATAATAAAAGTTTCAATACCGGCAACATCGGTAACATTAGAATGATTAATTCAGATGGTGAGATGAGCAATAAATCACCAAAAACAAAAATATTCTCAGATGAATACATATATATACACGAAACATTCACCACTATAATCAAATCTCTTGTGCTGTTGTCGGGCTGTCGGTTTCCTGGGAACTTATCTGCTTGACCCTCATACGTCGAATTCGACGGGAGAGTCGACTATATATATATATATATATATATATATATATATATATATATATATAGAGAGAGAGAGAGAGAGAGAGAGGAAATGTTTATATTGTCAGAAACTATTTTAAAATATTTTACATCCCTGAAAAGGAGAACGGTAAATGAAAAAGAAATACCTAACTGAGTGCAATAACGAAAGTCGAAAATGAACGTTACGAAATGCCTTTGAATAATTGCGTGCCATTATTATTGAAATAACGAACTTCTGTTTTATCGACGATAAATTTTTGCAGCTTTGTTTTAATCATTCATATTTAGAATGACGATGTTAGATTTCTGGGTTGTTTTTCCTATAATTTCACATGTTTATCTTCTTAATTTGAAAATATTTTGTTATAAAATTTGTATATATGTATATGTGCATACATCAATAATCAATACCGTAATGATAAAAAAAAACATTTATTTTTTACAACAAATATTTAGTTTTCAACATAATATCCTTCTTCCAATACATTTAATTATTGCTCACATACATCAAAATTTAATAACAAAATTCAGCTTATAAAAATCTATGTATTCATTGATCCACCTTCATAATGCGAAATAAATACCGACATGTAATTCCTTTCAGCATCACTCAGTTCTGCTACTGACCAGATTTCGTTCCCAATTATTTAGATTTTTTCTCAAACTGAAATCGCTGCTGATTCTGAAAGTGGACCTTACGGAAGTTTTTTTATATAAAGAGGTACCCTGGAATATACATGTGACATTCCATGGACCAATGTTTGTAGATTTTCCCCCCAAGCAATGTAGTAAAACTACTAAGATACAAACGGTGTTGAAGGATTAGAAAACAGAAATATTACTAAGGAGAAAGAAAAATAGAAAAGTAATCAGGAAAACAATAGATAACGATTGACATTGCATTTAAATGTTTAGAGATTAAAATTGACTGAAAAGCATGGAGCAGAAGAGATTTCCAAAAGCAGGAAGTGCAAGAAAAGGAACTGTTGGGATAGAACTTACGGTTACATCTAGCCAAATCAAATGGAAATTGATGAGACCTTGTCGACGGACTTGTACTACACTTAAATAAATAAAGTTTAGGCACCATAGCGAAGAGCACATTCAAAAAATTATCAAGAAAGTATTTATAGAAAAGGCACAGGGAAGTAATTTTACACCGGTCGGAATGTGACTGAAGCCGAGCCGCCAGATCAGGACCAATATTATTGCAGATTATTCTTTTGATTTTATCAAGAATCTCTAAATATATAGGAGGAGCGATGGACAATGTATGGCATCAATATTTTAAGCATGGACAAGTAGTAGACTTATAGATATATAAGATAAATTCTGGAGAGCATACTCAAAAAGAGATTAAAGTATCATTTCCCTAGGTAGGTCTTTTTCATTAATCTTAAATCATTGTATTCTTTTCGGATAAATTTCATTGTCTACATTCCAAAGGAGAATATTTTGGGATATATGCCAATATTATCTGATTTCAAACAATAGGTGTAAGTGTAAGAAACTGATGATAAAAAGGTAATGTTTTCATTGAGAATAATTTTTCCTAACATAACATAAAACCTGACAAGAGAAAGACATTTGCTAAAAGTTCCTATTTGTAATAAATTTGTTTATTTAATATATGGTAAATTTTAGTGCACAATATGGAAAAAAATGTTAAACGTTTAATTAAATGTTATTATTTTTTTAATCTGGATATAAATTCTCAAATTTTAATGAAAATCTTTAATTTTACGGTGAAGCATCCTACTCCGCAAGATTATTATGTGAAATAAAACATAAAAAAGGAAATTCTTTTAAAATACGATATCCTTCTTTTTTAACCGCCAGCATTTTCACAATTGTTACTGTTATTACACTTTCATGTAGCTACATCATTATTTTTCCAGGAAGAATTTAAGTCAACCTCATTCTCATCACTTCCATTTCTCCTCATCTTTTTTTCACTATGCTAATGGCTTCTTTCACTGAAAATGTTCTTTTCTGTGTAGGCGCGTGGAATAGCATTTTGTTTCTTGTCAATCATTTCCCGTTTCCATGCCTAACAGTTTCTGACTATACGAGAATAAGCTTTTAACAGCTAGAAGTAATACCAACCAGACAGCACACGTAAAATGTAATTATCTATTGATGTTATTATTAACCTGGAAAGAACGGGAAAACTCTACAATACTCAGCAAAGTTCGAATATATATATATATATATATATGTGTGTGTGTGTGTGTGTGTGTGTGTGTGTGTGTGTGTGTTCATTGTTTTTAATATAGCAGTGGTATCCACACCTAGCGTGTGATTGCTGGCCCACATACATCAAAATGAGGATATTCGAATTCTTTATGTGCTGTGTCCCCTCAGAGCATAGGTGATCATGGTTCTCCGCAAATTTCTGTCCTTTGTAGCTCTTAATAAATTTTGTCTTTTTGTTATCTCTCCTAAATTCTATTCCACCATCCATTTACTAAGCTCACTAAACATGTCATGCGTTTTCCTCTGTCCTCGTAGCCTTCAATCTATCCTGTGAGTATCAGGTTTTCCAAGCCATCCTAGCCTCATTGCGTACCTTAGAAATTTGAACGGTATCTTCTTGATGTCTCTTTTGCCTCCATTTCCTCTAAAACTTTGTCGTTGCTAACATGTTCGGTTCATGGAATCCTAAACATCTTTCTGTAGAATCACATTTCTGTTGCTTCAAGTCTCTTCATCTTTAAGATCGTCCAGCCTTCATGGTTATATAGGGTGACAGATGTCACATAGTAGGTCAGTACATTTCTTTGTCTCTAACTTTCTTTCTTTGTTTCCCAATGCTTCGCACAGCTTTTGGAAGGCATCTTTGGCTCTCCCAATGCGAACCAGGTTTTCAGTATCACAATTTCCGTCCTCTGTTAAAACACTTCCCAGATAAAAAGTTTTGTACTTGTTTGGTTTTGGTATCTCCAATTTGTTATTTGTATTTTGATCTCATCCTTTTAACAACTCTGCATTCTGTCTTCCTGCAGTTGGTGTTTAATCGTTTCTTCTCGATTTCCTTCATTATCTTCTGAGTTTTTATAGAATTCTTTCTGTGTCTTCTTTCTGCTGAAATCTTTTTCCTATTCGGATGCAGGCATTTTGCTTCCAGTACATGTTCTTGATTATTCGAATTAAAGAGCCAGAATCCTGAAGTAGATCCCGAACTGATGGACTGCACGCAAAAAGGTTACCCTGTCCAGCTTTTATATACTCCATCAAAATCTTACTGTCCTTGTGAATATTCGTTCCCCTTTTGTTTTGAATGCATATGTTTATTTTTACATATGTGTATATGTATATATGCGTGTATTTGCGTATAGATATATATGTGTGTGTGTATGTGTATATATGTATGTGTATTTGTGCATGTGTATATATATATATATATATATATATATATATATATATATATGCATGCATACATACAAATATATGTGTATGTGGGTGTGTTTACATATATTTTTCATGGATTTGCCGTTCTTTTACATGTTTTTACACTGCATGTGTCATGAAAATACGAACGACAACTATTTGGATTATATATACACTTCATGTAATTTGAGTGCAGTATAATTTACAGTTGGGTTAGCTAGATGTAACCATAAGTTCTATGCCAGCAGTTTCATTTTCGCACTTGCCGAGTATGGAAGTTTCTTCCGGTTCCATGCTTTCCAGTCAAGTTTAATCTTCAAACATTTAAATGCAATGTTAATTGCTATCTGCTGTCTTCCTGATTACTTTTCTATTGTTTTTACTCTTTAGTAATGATTCTGTTTTCTAATTATGCACTTTGTGGCTTTGTGGATACGATCCAGGTCAACCCTTGGGTTTCTTAGTTCTTTTGTTTTTCTGAGATGACACTGAGCACAAAACAAACGGTGGTATCTCTTAAGATGAACCCTGTCCATATTAGGGTTATCACAGATCAACTCTCTTTAGATCAAACGTTACTGATGGACATTAAATTCGATTTAGATATATGATATTTCCTGGCGTAAATGACATACTACAAAAGTAGGAAACATAACAATCTATTGAAATATAGTAATTTATATTAATTCGGGGTCTAAAAGTTCCGTTTTAGTCGGTTTTAGTAGATGTCAAGCTTATCTTTACAGATATGAATTCTGGTGTTTCTGGTACATAGATTAAGCGAGGGGAATATTTCCTCAAGCTTTTCACGTATATTTACAATGCTATTCGCCTTCTCACAATTTGAATCTCAAAATTATTTCCCAGAGAACAGAGAATAAAGATATTGTAATCTTATCAGACCTTGGAACATTTACAGGCCATTAATAATAACTGGTCTAATTGGGATTACTTGCTTTGGGAATTTAAACAGAAAATATTTCATATATATTTCAATCCGCTTATGATTGAATAAAATCTTAAGGCAAAAATAATAATCATAATTTTGCGTTATGTCTGTATGAATTTACTGAGCTTTGCTTTGTTTATGGAGGAGCATGTTCCCAGAATCTAAATAACTGCAATGGTAGTTGACTGTTGACATTACAAGAAGGGTTATCCGGTCTTTGAGAAGTTTTGTTTTTAATCTTGCTCGATGCCTAGCTGCCCACCTCACCAGAAAAGACTTGTGGAAGAATCGGATTAGTCGCAGGTGAGCATGTGGCACGTAGTACCGAGTTACATAATACCAGTAGCATTTATAGAGTAACCTGAAATGATGAATTGCATATATATAATGTAATAGTTTAGGAGCTAGTGTAGCTATGACCCTCTAGCTGCAGTAACTATGGAACACAAATTAACCGTGTCTGACCGTACAATGTTTGCTGGAGTTAGATAGAATGGTCACTCTATCTTTGAAGTGGCAAATACTCGAGCTTTTCCTCGGGTAGGAGTAGATATGGCATAAATAAATAAGTGAATTTAGGACAGGCATCAGTAGTACATGAAAACTGCCAGTGCCCTCTGGTGATGAAAGAAGGGCAACACTGGGGAAGATGAAAATGCATTACATCATAAACCAGTTTAATGCTGCTGCCACTCAATCCATAAATCAACGTACAGACTGTACTGCATTGTATGAAATTTCCCAGTTTTTAGTTAACATGGGTACAATTATTAATAGTACGGCGTAGGTTACTGTGCTTTACATTGACCGGGACAGAGAATATCGTCATTGGACTGTGAAAGCGTAACGCTGTGAGACGTGGTTAGACGAGCCACTTTTTCCAACAAATATTTTGAATAGAAGTCGAGCAAAAAATGAGTCAAAATTGAGTAAAATAAAGTCAATATTAATAGAATCAAAAGAATAAAACATAAAGAGAAATCAAGGGATTTGGATAAAATGAAACATGACAAATTCTGATTTATCGGCCTATTCTTAACGAATTATCCCCAGGCGTGTTCCATTTTTTACTTCAGTCTCGAGAAATATTAATCGACCGATTTTATTTAAAAACAATATGCAGAAATTGGAGCACTGGAACAATTGCAATCAATGCCGTTTTCTGAAACGACTTACGAAAAGCAATGTGCTAAAAATTGGGTTTGGACTTTATTTATTTGATTTTGTCCGTAACATAAGCAGAATAGTTTCATAGTTCAAATAAGTCAATGTCCACTACCGAAAGGAAGAATGTCGTTCGATTCCACACATTTTAGAAACTCGGACAAACTTATGCAAATGTTCGATCAAATGAGGTACAGCGAATAACAAATTTACGAGCCTCCGTCTTCCTAGAAAATAAATCTACATTTATCAGTCGTAGAATTGAAACAACTTCTGATGAGGTGTAACAACGAAAAAAAACTACACTGAATTAAAACTGCATTTAAGACATCGTCCTTTCATTTGTTTTAAATTAAAGCCTGCATCACGACGTGGCTAGAGACTATTAGAGATTAAAACTGACATCGCACAGGATCTGGGAGAAAAAGACAGCAAGCGACGTGGGTCTAGATTACTGGAAAACGAGATAGAATGACTACGATTCAACCCGTTCATGATCTTCTGAATTGACAAGATGTGACGGGTGATTGGAATGGTATGTTATTTCACAGCTAACTGTCGCCGTCTGTATAAGTGATTAACCTCGCTTGTCCTTGCGAACTCACGTTTATCTGTGCTCCATAAGAGTGACGCTTCGATTTCCGCAGCCAGAAATCTCCTGATGCAAACAGATAGCTGAAATGATGCCTCATACCAGAGTAAAGTGTTACAAAATATTGCCTTATGTAAAAGCTAAGTCTAAAAATATAATTCGCTTCTTATTCTCGCCTGTTATCAGACGCAATACACTCCATAAATTTAGCATCGTAACAAAATCACTTTAATCCCTCACATGGCATTTCGGTAATGTCGTTTTTGCGTTAATGATATTTTGATCAAACGAATGTATAAAAATCATCAATAAATCTTCAACAGTATTTACATTAGTCGGACTATTGTCCTCATCTTTTTCGCCATATTTGTCACAACGTTTCGGCCGTTGTACGCTCCGGCCTTCTTCAGGTGGTTGGAATTTCGAACTGAACCCTTTATTTCGATCGCTGGGGTAGACTGTTCTAATTCCACGTGCCATGTTTGATGGATGTCAGTTATCAGTTATCTCCTGCTAATTTTCCCTCTGAAAGTTCTCCACTGCCTTAACCATAGAAATAAATACAATATGGGAACCAGTAATAAGGAGTGCCAGAGAAAAGCAATGATAACAAAGTTGCAATATGAACTCTGGTAAAGACATGCAATGATAACAGCAAAAATTGCAATATGAGCACTGGTAAAAATGATGCTGAAAACATTAGGTTTATAATACTCAGAAGTTCATACCCAGATGTCACAGTGGATAAAGGCGTTGGTTAGATCCAGTGACAGACCCAATGAAGGTGAGTTCAATTCCTGGTTAAGGCAGTGGAGAACTTTCAGAGGGAAAATTAGCAGGAGATAACTGATAACTGACATCCATCAAACATGGCACGTGGAATTAGAACAGTCTACCCCAGCGATCGAAATAAAGGGTTCAGTTCGAAATTCCAACCACCTGAAGAAGCGTACAACGGCCGAAACGTTGTGACAAATATGGCGACAAAGATGAGGACAATAGTCCGACTAATGTAAATACTGTACATAATACCTCATCTCAGAAATATAGACAAATCTTCAACAGTGTTTAAAACTATGAATTATAACAACTTTTTTAAAAGCATTTGCTTCAATGCCTGGTATTCTTAAATATTTATCTCAGACGAAACGTTTCCAATGTCACAATTTGCTGTCCCAACAATATTTGGAGTTTCAATGTACATAGATTGATGGCTCGGATTATGATACAACCTGGATATGAATAATATAGGTTTACACAAATCTTAATTCAGAAAAATGGTTGATGTTTTACTTGGACATAAATAATTTATTTCCCCTGTCTAACCGTACACAAGCCTCAAGAGTTACTTATTTCTGTAGTTCTATCAATCTCACTTGAAGTCTATTTGTTCTCTTACTCATAATGTTTTTTTTTTTTGCTTTTTTCCTTTTTCTCAGAAAAGAAATATGTGATCCATCAAATGACAGTATTTCTTTCTTTCTTTTTTCTTCGCATTTACTGTGTTCATCAATTCTAAAATATATTAGTTATTCAAAGCAGCAAACAACATCAAGGGCACACAAATATCGTTATTCTTGTCTGAAAACTAAGCATCAAACAAGAGAATTCATCATATAAGTATTTGAATAAATGCCCAATATTGGATTCTATATTTTATTCATGAAATACGCGGAGACTGACTTACAGCTACTCTTAAACGGAAACAATGGTTCACAAGAAGGAACAAAAACATTTCATAAATTCTCTAATCTCTACGCTGTATACATACTTGTTTGGTGTTATCGTTCAAAATCCGAGGTATAAAAAGAGAGAAAATAGTGATTCTTGACCCCGACTGGATTGTTTAGGTGAAAACCAGAGTAACTTACTATTATTATTATTATTATTATTATTATTATTATTATTATTATTATTTGATATCCTGTCTGTTTCAGCCTAGTAATGATGCTCATATCTCAGCTCCTACTCGCAGTTTAGAAACACGGCAGTTTCTCCAGCACATAAGTTGCTGCTAGCAGTGCTACCGCCTGTGCACTCCCAATGATGTCAGGTATACCCAAGGTGCCCTGAGAGTAGGAAAGATACCTGGAAATAGTTCGCCAACCACAAAAGCAACAATTTGAACTGTTACTTATTTATTTGATTTGCCTTACCAGGTCGTGATACCTCAGTATTTTCTCTTGGCCCGCCATCACAATATATATATATTATTATTATTAATAGTAGTAGTAGTATTTCTCTTCTCTCATTAGGTTTTCACACATATAGTAACTGGCACCTTATGCAGCGTATTAAGTAACAGCATGTCACGTCCCACCTACAGCGCTCTTCACAGTATTCTAGCTACTTTTAACAATCTCGTCTTCGTCCAGGAGTTCCTTTGAATTTCAATTTCCCTCAAGTCATTTCCCTTGGCTCTTTGGGGCCATTCCTAGCACTCCGATAATGACTCGCACGACTGTCACATTTCGTTCCATGACTTTCTGATTTCCTGGCAATATTGAAATCTTTTTAATTTACTTCAAATATTCTCCGTGGTCAAGCTTCTTACTACATACACAAGGACGTACACACACACACACATATATATATATATATGTGTGTGTATGTGTATATATATATACATATATATATCTACACACAGAAATAGATAGATAGATAGATAGATTGCAGCTCCGATTGGGGAATCGGAAAGACAAGTTCGAATTCCAGTCGAATTCATTACATTTATTTATGTGCTATACACATCGGAAAGGTATGAATCCATCTCTTCTCCCCAATTATGGGTAAATAACAAGAGACACTGGGTTTTATAGCGTTGGGTGGCAACCAGTCTAGGAGAAGGACAACTCTAAATTCAAAACATGCGCAGGGTCATTTGGGGATCTTGTGGCATACGGTGGATCTGTTCTCTGTGCGGGTAGTTTGGTTGTTAGTTTTATTACCTGCTTGATCCTCATAGTTCGAAAACGATGGAAGAGTCTAGTATATATATATATATATATATATATATATATATATATATATATATGGTGGTGGTGGACTCTGAACGATAAATGAGGGTCAGTATCGGATGGTGCCTTTCGTGTTACACTTATGCATGCTAGCAGCGGCTAATATTTGATGGCGTCTCTGCTTCAGAGCTTGACGAAGCTGATCACGGTTCTTCAGTCTACTGTCTTCAAAACCCTTTAACTTAATGAAATATGTCTTACACCACTCATTTCGGTTTGATGCTTGGGCTTTACAAATCAAAGTTGAGACGTTTCAAGTTGTCTTTCAATTTGTCTTTGTAAGAGTGGGCCTCCAACTCAACGCTTGGAGTTTTGTAGTTGTCCATACAGCACCTTTTTTGGAAGCCTATGCTCATCCATTCTCACAACCTGACCAGCCCACCTAAGTTGTATCTTTGCTAGAATGGTTTCAATGACTATGATGTTGTCACATTTCTTCAGTATTACACTATTCTTGACCCTGTCATCCCATTTTATATCACATATGGCACGAAAACAGCGCATGTGAAAGGCATCAAGTTGATTTATGTGCTTGCGTTACAGTGTCCAAGTTTCAGCACCATAGAGAAGGGTTGAGAGAACCACTGATCTCTATATGCCGATCTTTACTCTGAGAGACACGTCTTTGATGTTCCATAACCTATGTTTAAGTTTACCGAATGCTGTGCTGGCTATGGCTATTCTGGATTGGATTTATCCGTTCATTTTTCCATCAGAAGAGACTGTTGATCCAAGATATGTGAACGCCTCAACAGTTTTTAATACCGTACCATCAATGAACACGGAAGAATTTGTGAGAGATGAATGGTCTGGTACTGGCTGGTACATTAGCACATATATATTATTTGGTCTCTGCTCCGTTCTCAAGGCTATTCTTATTATCAGATGTTATAACCTATATTTTTTTTGGAAGCTTAATTCATTAATCATATCTGGACTCATAAGTGAAAATATTTTAACTTTTAACTTGTGACATGGGTTTTGTTTTTCTGTGTTTATAATAACGTCGGCTTTTGTCATGTCTGTGTAGGTTGTACATCTTTGTTACTTCGTGTGTGTATGTGTCATGAAGAAGCATTAAAATTTTCTCATCTTCAATCGACAATGAATCAGGGATTCAAGCTAACAACACAACTTGCCATGTTCAAAAAATATGGCCGAAAATATCGAAATCTGACATGCAACTTCTGAGTAGATTTTGGCTCTTGGATGTCACAAATCATAAAAATTAAAAAAAACAGCACGCATTTGTTTACTGACAACGACACATACACATATAATTAACAAATACTCGTGATCTACAGATACTCACTGGTCGACCTGTTCACACACATACAAACACACATGAAATCCTGCCTTGGTTCAGTGGTTAATTGGTTAGTCTTTCGGACTAATTCGTTGAGGTCACGAGTTCGATCCTCGTGGGTGACCCGCTATTTTGAGGTTATGCTGCGTTATTTCACGTTCAGAAAATAACAATTCAAACACACGTACACATAAAACATGAATACAAAATCTTTGATACAGAAACATTACAGCATTCGCGTACAGATTGAACAAAGGAAAAAACAGGCGCAAATATAAATGTTCTTATACGCTTAAATACAAAATTCACGCGCACACACATATATGAACTATGAAATGGATTAAGTCCGACAGTTATTTGATATATTTTCTGTTTATACGTATTTTTTATAGATACAATTTATTTAATTAAATGCTCTATTTTTTTTTTTAATTAAACAGTATTAAATACATTTACCGGCCTGAATGTTTTAGAAATTTCGAGGAAAATATGCATTCTCTGACTGGAATCGAACCTGCATTACAATACAGAAACCGTCATTTGATCTGACGTGCTGTATAATTCAGTTACAAAGATGCGTCTCGTTAGCAAAGTCCAAATTAAGTTTTATAAACAAACAATCTTCGACAATTTTTCTCGATCGATCATTTCTGCTCACAAAACCTATCTTAACGTAAACAATGACAACATACTATGAAATGGATTAAGTCCGAAAATTATTTGATATTTTCAGATTTAGTCCATTTCAGGTCAAATATAGCAATATATATATATAGATAGAGAGAGAGAGATAAATTAGACTATTCATAAACTCGTGTTTCTTTTAAAAGCAGTTCATGTTACAAAATGATGAGGAAACAAATTATCTATTTTATTATTAATTACAGATATTCTAATTTACAATAAATGTTATTGTAATAATTATTATTACTCGCATTATACAATATTACTTAGATCAAACGCAATAATAAATTAATAAATGGAAAGGTTTTCAGAATTTGTGAAAAAAATGCAGCACTTGATAAACAGAATAACAGAAAATACGACAAACCTTTCAACATATTAAAAGTGTTAATATGATATTGAAATAAATTTAAGAATTTTAAGAATTCATATATTTTCTTTATGAGACTCAGCTAAAAATTCAATGTTAGACGTTAAATTATCAAGCAGACTTTCAGAACGAACAATAGATTAAAAATACTACAATTAAATAGGCCTGTTATTGTTCCGGGACTATAACCTAGCTCTAATTTGAAACATCACTTTAATGCAAACATTGCTCTGTAGGAAAAAAGTTTACATGTCTTTTAATGGTATTGCAAACAAATATCACACTAAAGGTAT